>JASCZI010271880.1:46074-58993 GCA_036250425.1 Stylosanthes scabra
TACAATTCGAATAAATAATTTTTTTAATTACCAATTTTTTTCTCTAACAAACTTTTTTTTACTCGTTCAAACAATTTTAAATTTTAGGACCCTAAAACTATAAAACGGATATTTTAGCCTTTTAGGTACCATCTCATCATTTAACCCTAAATTTATTTATTACTTTCTTCAAGTTTTCAGTTTCAAACGAGCATTTATTCTTAAAATTAAACTTTTAATTTTTTTTATTTTATATTCATTAAAATCATAATGCTATATTTAAATTAGTAATTCTAAGTGAAGTGGAATATGGTTAAACTAAATAATAATATCTTTCAAAAAATATTTTAAAGGAGGATATATATCATATCTCCTTATTTATAATCTTTTAATAATAATAATAAAATGATATCTTCCATAAAATAGTTTAAAAGAGCATCACATCTCCTTATTTATTTCTTTTAATACTAATAATAAAATCAATATCTTTCATGAAATAGTTAAGATAGATCAGATGAGGATCTTATTTTCCTTATTTATAATAATCTTCTAATTTCAAAAACTTGATGTAAAAAAATTCCTTAAAAATTCTTTATGCCTTTGACCAATCCGTAGCAAGAGCCTGCAAAAGAAACAAAATCAAAACAGAATATCTCATCATAACAGTTACCCCAATTCAAATATCATTATTATCTTATCACTTATCCCTTATCCCAATTAATTAATTCCTTCCCTCTTTTTAATTAGTAAGCTTAAAAAAAAAATTTGAATCAATTTTTCTAGTATTATTAAGCGAAAACAAATATTTATTTATTTTTTAAAAAAACCAATAAATTTGGCCATTTATTCGGATATTTCCATCTATTTAAGCTTCTAGTCTTTTTATCTTCACACATAAACCATTCATTGACCTACTCCAAAAGCAATTGATCACTGCATTACAAGAAAAGCAAGAAAGAAAAGAAATAAGGATTGAAGATGTTCAAGGTGGCGAATGCATCTCAATACCTGGTAATAACAGGTGCAGGGATCAAAGACGTGAAGCTCACGAAGAAAGGATGGGTGTTTCCATGGCAATCATGCACCGTGCTGGACCTTTCTCCGGTAAACTACACGTTCGAGCTTCAAGCCATGAGCGCCGAGAAGCTCCCTTTCAAGCTTCCTACGGTGTTCACGATTGGTCCACGTATCGACGACGAAGAATGTCTCCTAAAGTACGCCAAGCTCCTCTCGGACCATGAAAAGCTCTCCGACCGCGTGAATGATCTCGTCCAAGGAGTCATCGAGGGCGAGACTCGTGTTCTTGCTGCCTCCATGACTATGGACGAGATCTTCAAAGGAACCAAGGAGTTTAAGCAAGGTATATAATATCCAAATTTCAAATTTTTAAGTTATTCTTGTGTCATGTATTTGCTAGCTGCTATGTAATTTCAATTAGGGAGAGTTAGCATCAAGCTTTGGTTGTTTCTTGATCATGATATTTTAAGGAGATGATCAAATATGACCTAAAATCTATTTTCTTTTGGGAGTAGTTGATCTTAAAAAAGAAATTCTCCCACTTTATACTACTACATCCTTAAATCAATAATATATTTAAAAATATTATTTTTACGTTTTATCAATATAAGTATTAATTAAATCTAAATACTAATTTTTAAATCATATTTTTTTCTAAACCCTAGCTAAATTTCAATAGTATAAAAGTAAGGCGTTGAACTAAAATAACTAGTAATGTTGATAAAAGAGTTCCTTCTAACATTCCCTTGTAGTTTGTATTTAAATTTAAGTTGTACTTGGATATTTAACATGTTGATTTATGAATATACTAGGAAAAAGGGTTTATAAAATCTTGTCAATGGAAAAAGTTCTAAAATATTTGGTATTATCAGTAGTTTAGTTTAAAAGGATGCATTATAAATCCTCTTTGAATTGATTTTTCTAATCATATCAGCAAAAAGAAAAAAGGATGATAATTTTTCTACTAAACATTTAAACAAGACGAGTTTATATTGGTTACAACTCAAGAAAATTGATCAAGAATAGGAGAAACTTTTTGAAAAGTTATGATTGCAACTTAGTGTGTGCTTGATTTGCAAGTTGTTGGTAATGATGATGATGTTATGAGTAACATACAGAAATCAATTAATTGAAACTAATAAGATGCATGAACTTGAAGGTGTGTTCGAGAAAGTTCAACTGGAGCTGAACCAGTTTGGGCTGCATATCTACAATGCGAATGTGAAGCAGCTGGTGGACGTGCCAGGACATGAGTACTTCTCTTACTTGGGCAAGAAGACTCAGATGGAGGCCGCTAATCAGGCCAAGGTCGACGTCGCTGAGGCCAAGAAGAAGGGTGAGGTTGGTGCCAAGCTCCGCGAAGGCGAGACTCTCCAGAACGCCTCCAAGATCGATGCTGAGACCAAGATCATCGCCACTCAGAGGAAAGGCGAGGGCGATAAGGAGGACATCAAGGTAAATATGTTAAATTATCTAACGATTCTCAATTATCAATTTCATATGCTGATTTAGTCTTTTTATTTTGTGTTGTAGGTGAGGACATCAGTGAAGTTGTTTGAGAATATAAAGGAAGCTGAGGTGGCAGAGGCAAATGCAGAGCTGGCGAGGAAGAAGGCGGAGTGGGCGAAGGTGGCGAATATGGCGGAGATGGAGGCCTCAAAGTCAGTGCATCTGAGGGAGGCAGAGCTGCAGGGGGAGGTTGAGAGGATGAATGCTAAGGCCAGGACTGAGAAACTTAGAGCTGATTTACTCTCCAAGGCTAGCGTTGAGTATGAGACCAAGGTTAGTTAGTCATGCCTTCATTTACTCCAAATTTGTTAGTTATATGTATAGCTGGAACCTAATTCTGTTAGTTAATCATGCATATTGTGTAGCTGAGATTCCGTAACAGAAGAGCTACATATGACCATCCATTTTAATTTATTCTAGCCATCTTTTAACGTCAATATTAAAAGATGTTAGTTAAATTGTAACCTTAAATTATAAATTAAAAGTTGATGGATAGTTGTGACAATTAAAATAAATTAAAATTAATGGTTATCTAAGTATTTCTCGTCCATATATAAGTGAGGGTGAAATCTTGATAATAATTATGCTGCTGCACTCATCAGACTACCTTTTGCTGAAATGGGGTGAAATCTTGATATTTATTTGACAGGTGCAAGAGGCAAACTGGGAACTATACAAGAAACAAAAAGAAGCAGAAGCAGCTCTTTTCAATAAGGAGAAAGAGGCTGAAGCACAAAGGAAACTAGCAGAGGCAGAGTTTTTCGCTCGCCAGCAAGATGCCGATGCGCGGTTATACGCGAAGAAGAAGGAGGCAGAGGGGCTTATGGTGTTAGGGAAAGCCAAAGGTGCATATCTCAAGACACTCTATGATGCACTTGGAGGAAACTATGCAGCTCTAAGGGACTATTTGATGATTGAGGGTGGAATGTATCAAGAGATTGCGAGGATTAATGGCGACGCCGTGCGTGGACTCAAGCCGAATATCAGCATTTGGACGAACGGCAGTGGCGAAGGCAGTGACGGCGGCGGTGCTACGGCGTTGAAGGAGGTTGCCGGTGTGTACAAGATGTTGCCACCTTTGCTTAAGACAGTTGAAGAACAAACTGGTATGCTGCCTCCTGCTTGGATGGGAACCTTGCCTCAAAAGGATAATAATGCTTGCTAATTAGTTTTTAGTGAATACTTCTACTTATTTTATATAGTATTTTGCGTTATTCATTTGCCAGTTTGACAAGTTATTTGGTGTGATTAAGTATTTTTTTTGGGTGACTGGTGTGATTAAGTATTAGTTCTCCTCAAGAGTCAAGACTGGATTTTTATTTTAAATAAATAAATTATTAGATTCTATATTTTCAGTTATATGTATTTTTAAAAGCGCGATACTATATGTATAAGTACATAGGCTTTAAATATGCATAGTATATTATAGGCTACTTGGTTAGATTTGATTTAATAAAATGTTTCGTCATTAGCATTTATCTATTTAAAGTTATTTAAATTTTTATATTTTGTTATCTTTCTTAAAACCAATTCAATTATTATAAGCTTATGAATTAATAATCTACCTATGTGTGAGAAATTAATTTTTATATTGGAGTTAAGTTAGTGTTGTCTTTTAATATTATGGATTTAGTATGATATACTTTAATATGGTTCTTTGCTAACAAAATAAAAATTAAATTCACAAAAAGCAAGGCGTCAGTGACGAATTGTAGTTTATGTCGAAAAAAAAAATTATCCAATAGAATAATAATAGTAGTAATAATAATAATAATAATAATAATAATATATTTATTTTATTTAATTAAGTAGTTTATTTATATGTTAAATAAAAGATTATTTTAATATTAAAAAAATTATTTTTTATGCTATTTGATATTAAAATAGTCTTTTATTTAGTATAAGAATAAAAAATTTAATTAAATAAAATAAATGTACATCTAATATTACCGATGATAATAATAACAATAATACGTACCACTTCTCAATTTAAATAATAATACAGTATACCTAACATTACCTATATAAATAATGAAAAAGACTAGGGAACAACACATTATGAATAATAAGGAGTCAACACATAATATATAAAAGTCCAACAATATTAATGCTATAAAATATTATTAATCTCATTTTAAATATTAATGTCATAACAATACGTCAATGACGCATTCCTCCCTTTTATTTTTTTAAAAGATAAATATATGAAACGGACGGCTAAGATCAAGATCCTTAAGCATCGTGTGGCTCAAACGATTCAGGAATCCGTGAATGACGGATTGAGTGGTAATTCTTTTTTTTTTTTACTGTTCATGCACAATCCGTTTACGACGGATTTTTTTTCCCACATTTTTTATTTTTTACTCCTAACAATGCGTCACTCACGGATTGTTTCATGTTTTCACAGAACAAAAAAAAAAGTATTATGCGTCACTGACGCATTGTAAGAAGCCATATTGAAAAAAATCACCTCATTACAATAATATAATGAAAAAACACACATTTCAATGTCATATTTAAAAAAAGCCGCCCCTATATGTACCTCTGTCAATGAAAAAAATAAATTATTAATGAACACTTTACTAAAAGAAACTACCAAGAGCCACTTCATATTCTAAATGTTACTTTTTAAAAAATATTTTTCTATGGTTATGTCTAAAAATTTAGAAAAGTATGTTTTAAATTGGTGCTTTTTTATAATTAGCATCAATAATTCCATAGCAAATCCAAAGAATCAAATAGTAAAAACAAGAAAGTAAGGCAAAGTGCTAAAAAAAAATTAAAACAAATAAACAATCATATATTAGTAAATTTTCAACTTATATAATCACACTGACATGAACAATGAAGAGAAAAATATTAATGAAAAAATAAACATAAATATTAATTAATTCATAATAAAATAAAATACATAATTAATCATGGAAAGAACAAAAAATAAATTAATACCTAACTTGCTGAATACTTGAATTGAATTTTACAATTAAAAACAATAAAAAAATAAAAATATGAAATTATGAATTATTGAAAACGTTGAGAACAGAGGATCAAGAGAAAGTGGTAGAATAAAATTGAAAATAATAAGTCTTTTTGCATAATTGCACTTGATAAAAGAGTATTAAGAAAAAGTGATGTTAGATAACCATTACTATATTAACTAATAATGAACAATAAAAAGTGATAATTCATAATTAAAAAATAGATTATCTAAAATATTAAAATTGATCATCAAAAATAAAAAATAAATCATCTACACAAAGATAAGTGATCATCCAAATATACTGTTCTCCTTGAAAACCTTGTTCTTCATCTCTTGAGGCACCAATGACCAATGCTTGTTAATGTTTACGATTAGACAGTAGACTTGTTGCTAAGCTTGTGGAAGTACCTCATACCTACCTTATCGAAGTAATCGAGATTGTACTACTTGTCGAACAGGATTCGATGGTGGTGCATGCCACCGGCGTTACCGCATCCTCCGGGGCGTTTGCGGTGCTTTTCCAATACACCGTGATCGGCGCTCACATGCCCGAGCTTCTTGTGGTTTCTTCTGAAGCAGGTTTGATCTTCGATGTGGAACGAGCACTCTCTCTCCCTCTATTAATGTGAGAGTGGCGGTGCAGAAAACAAGTGGAGATGAAGAAAACAAGAAAAAAGAAAGTGCAGTGCAGAGCGTGTGAAGAGAAGAAGCCCGTTGGTCAACATTGTACAAATAGTTATTGGCTAGGAAGCTTTTCTCATTAAGAAAGAAAAAAGAGTTTTATTAAGTATTATTTATTGACCAATAAAAATAGTAGCGTGACAAAGAATAAGATAATTCAACTCTTTTTATTTATTTAAAATTGATTTTGATAGGAAATAATTTATAAAAAGAATGTAATAATAAAAAGTATGGAAAATAAAAATACAAAGAGATAAGAAAACATACGAATAAAATTAGTGGGAGCAACTAATTTTTTTAAATTGGGGCATATATATATTATGATTATTTTTTTGAAAATTTCACATATTAATTGACTATTGTGCACCTTTATATACCCCTTATTACTATGCTCGGCTTCGTTCTTGACCGTTGTATATCTTTATATACCCTATTTTTAATACGAAAAAAATATAAATATCAATCGTATATAGAGGTGTATAGTGGACCGTAATCTTATTTGATTGAATAATAAAACGATAAATATAAAATACAATTTTAAATCTAATTCTAAAGACAAACAAATCAATCTAAATCTTAAACTTAAATTTAAAAATAACAAATTTATTTTATATCTAAACACCAAGAGTGTGATTTTGTAATATAATTTGTATTTTGTATTTGATATTTATCTTTTCTTATGGAATATATATGTTTTTTTTTCAAGCGAAATTCGAACTCGATGTCTCTCATTACGGAAATAGAGAATTAACACATGATTTACTCCTTATTGGCAAGTTTCAATGCGTTTAATCTTTTAGGTAGATATTCTATGTTTTATGGAAAAATAAAATCATGAACAACCACATAGTTTTTTCTCTTTAACTATACATACATGTTTTAAACCACGTGAATTATGTTTTAGGAAAGTGTTTCGATATAGTTTAAAAAGTGAGGTATACCATATTTTTTTACTTTTTAATCGTTGATTTTTATTATATATTAATTTTATAATTAAAATCAATTAAAATCACTTTTTGAAGTATATCGGAAAACTTTTCTTTATCAGCCTCTATATAAAGCTATTTTGCTCGCATGCATTAGTAGACTTATTGAAGAAGACTTGGAAAGAAAAAAATGCTTAGAAGTGAAAAATTCAACAAGTAAAAGAAAGAATATTCTAAAAGCAAAGGTAAAAGGCAGGAGAGAAAGTCAAAAAAAAAAAAAAGGCAGGAGAGAAGAAGAATAAAACTTTTATATTTATTTAATGGATAATAAGACAAATTACGCAACCTTGAACCTTGGCTCAACCCTCTCCATTCACTATTTAAAGGAAGAAGAAAGAATCAAATTGACAAATCAGAATCGAGTTATTTCATTTTTTCCACCAAAGCACGCTGATATAAAATGCCGCCATTTTTGTCCAATTCTAAAAGTAAGTAACAAACAAACAAACCAACAATGCGTAAAAATAATATTAGTAATTAGAATGTTAGGTGGATAAATATACATTAGTTAAAGAAAAAAATCATATGAAAAAAAAATTAGAAAATTATGATTAATAGAAAGTAACATATAGATGATAATTTATATAAATTTTAAATGATAAGTTATTATTGAATAAATAAGTTATAGATGATAATTCATATAAATTTTGAATAATAATTTAATTATAATTTCCTAATAACTCTCCAACGTTGATTTCGTAGCACCGTTCTATAAAAAATAATTTTAACATTTTATAATTAGTAAATAATTACATTAACTTTAAAATATTAAGTAATTTAATATATTTAATTAAATTATAATTTAAAGCGAAGGTAAAGTTAAATATGTTAGATGAGTTTTCATCTTTATTATTGTGTCTTATATTGTATAGACATTTGTAGATTGTCTGAGTATTAGAACTCACCTTTATTTATTTATTTAGCTTTAAATTGTTATTACTTTCTTTTGTGGTCTCCTTGCTCGCTCGTTTTGTAACACAGCTCTCTCTTCTCAATAAACGTCAACGATAAAACTCTGCAGCAACGTAACGCTTTCTGAATCAAATCAGACAGGTGAAAATGTGAATTCCGTGCAATTGCGATTCTATAATTCTCGATCCTAGTTCCTTTTTTCTTTTCTCTTTTTATTCTTATTGTTATTGTTGGAAGCCATCGTGAATTTAGCTTTGATGTCTTAGCAACAAGATTCGGTTGCCAAAATGCCTTGTTTCTTTTTCGGACAAGTTGTGTTACAGTTAGTTATGGAAGTTGACTTTTATGGTTGACTTTATGAACTAGTTCCATTTTTTCTTCTTATCTGTGCTGTTCCTGTTTGTTGTGGATGAATCGTTTTACTGTTAAATTATATCACTTAATAATGGATTTAATTTTGATGCACTTGTAAAAGTTTACACCGTCCTGCAATCTTTTGGTCGACTAATCATGTGGTCAATAGATATATGAGGTGGCGTTGCGTGATTGGATGCCCGTGTAAAACATCTTTATGTACCATAATTATATACTTTTACATCGTCAAAGGAAGTTATCTTCTTATTTCCAATGCCTAAATAGTCCTCCAAAACAATGAATTAGAAATTAGAGTTGATCACAATGTAAGATGTTTATTAGTTAATATAAAATTGTACTCAATTTATTTAGTGACTGATTCTATAAATTGCTTGTGAGTGGTGAGGTTTGTTGCAATGTTTTGTGATTTGATGATGGCCTGAAGGGTTCTTACTTGGGACTTGGGAGTTCTTGGAAGGCAGTTATAGTAAATTGATTTTTGAGAATTAAGATATGAAATGTTGTAATATAAATGCTAAATAGTTCCTCTTCTTGTTTCTGCTTTATATGGTTGTGGTATGATGAGTAATCGACTTCAATTGTATCTTCTTCTTTTTTTTTTTTAATTTCTTTTATTGTCTATCTATTTTTAAAAATCTTAGAAATAGGTGAAGGCTGGCCTCTAAATTATGGGAAACACTGAGTCATCTGAATCTGAAGAAAATATTTACCAACAATCATCATCATATGATCGGAGTTCGGTAAATTCTGTTTATCATCAACCTTCTTCTTATGATAGGAGTTCAAGTTCAATCAACACTACCTATGATCAACCCTCTTCCTATGCTGGGAGTTCGCGGAACACTAGCCACCATCAACCCTCTTCGCGCAATACTAGGCATCAACATAAGCAGCAACCAACATTTATAGCTGACAATTTCAGCTCTTTGGATGAGGTTTTGGTTACTACTTTTCTTATTGATTTAGAGAGAATACTTACTGTTAGTATTGATCTTGCATTACATCCGGATTGACTATTTGTAGAGTTATTCTGAACCCACTTAGTTATATTTCAGGTTATTTCTGCTCTAAGAGAAGCTGGTCTTGAATCTTCAAATTTAATTCTTGGTATTGATTTCACAAAAAGCAATGAGTGGACAGGTTAATGTTTTATCTTTTAAAAATGCTATGAATTTGATATATGCACATATTAGCATATTTGTGCAGTGAATGTTAAGGAGTCACATATTGATAACTGTAGGCAAGCACTCGTTCCATCGAAAAAGCCTTCATCATATTGGAAACAATCCTAATCCATATGAGCAAGCGATATCTATAATTGGTCGTACTCTCTCTTCTTTCGACGAAGATAACCTCATACCATGTTTTGGTTTTGGTGATGGTGAGTGTGTGTTTCTAATTTTAGAGAGAAATTTCTGTATGTTTCTCTTGTATTGATTACAGTGAATTTGCTTATGCAGCTTCTACACATGATCAGAATGTGTTCAGCTTTTATGCTGATGGTAGATATTGTAATGGTTTTGAAGAAGCACTCGAACGTTACAGACAGATTGTTCCGCACTTAAAACTTTCAGGTTTGTATTTCCATGGCTTTATCATCTGTTTCCCTAGGCTGTTCTCATATGCACAACATTTAGTATTTAAAACACTACTCTTTTATTTGGTGGCATTTTCAATTTAATAAAATGACAAGAATTAAACAAACCAAGGATTTTGTTAGTCTCCTTAGCTCTTTTCTTTTATCATCTAGTTCATATGAAAGGAACGTGTCATTCCAAGAAAAGGAAAGAATCAGGGAGATAATACGACTGAAAGTGAGGGAGAAAAGGGAGATTCTAAATTTTATTAGTTGAATCAAAATGAATGTACTACATAGGACTTATGTTTGTAGCTATCAGTGTAGCCAAGGGATTCGACAGTAGTGCATAATAGGATTAACATTATTCAGTTGTTGCAGTGCATATTTTGGACTGTAACCTTTGTGGTACTTGGAGATCATTGTATCGGTGTACTTGATTTGGTATTCTTCATGGTATGGAGGTTTGAGTATGATGTGATTTGAAATTGTCGCATTTGGCTAGAGAGCAATTCCAAAAAAATTTACCAGAAGATCTCTTCCTACTTGACCTTTTGTGAAATAGGCTATTTTTTAGCTTTCTAGGAGGGTTCAACTCTTGGGTGGGTTGAAATGATTGAATTTCCTTGTTTGATAAGAAAAGGGACTAGTGTGCTTTCTATCCTAGTAAATCTTCTTTTAGTATTTCTTCTGTGTTTTGTCCATTTCTGTTGTTAATTCTTCATTTTTTTCAAAGAGGGAAAATTTTATCTAAGAGAACTTAGGTATAGTAGCAATCATATGAAGATTTGATTATATAAGGTTTGTCCTTGTTATTAGGTCCAACATCATTTGCGCCGGTAATCGATGCAGCAATTGACATTGTGGAGAAAAGCAATGGTCAATATCATGTTCTTGTCATTGTTGCTGATGGACAGGTTCATCTACTTATTTTTCTCTCAATAGTTTCTTTTCATGGCATGAGTAGTTTTTGTGTTTCTATTTGTCTTCCTTTTATTGATAGTATTTCTTCTTTCTGTTTAGGTTTCTCGAAATCCAGATACAGGAGGACGAAGAAGGCTTAGTCCACAAGAACAAGCAACTATTAATTCTATAGTAGCCGCAAGGTATATTGATTTCCTTTATAGTCTTTTGCTGATTTCTACAGTAGATGTCTCTTACATGAAACTATTCTGATTGGTCAGTCATTATCCTCTCTCAATAATTTTGGTGGGCGTTGGAGATGGGCCGTGGGACGAGATGCAGCAGTTTGATGATAACATTACCGAACGCTTATTTGACAACTTTCAGGTACTTGATAGTACTTAAAATGTTCAAGTACTATCTATGTATGCTTCCAAAGTAATGAGATTCATGAACCTCAAGTTTAGCATATTAATGAGCTAAGGGGCTAATACAATACATTAGCCAATTCCAAAATTGAGCACAGTTTATTATTAGTTGGCCATAGTTTTTTATGATGCTATTTTCTTTGTAGAAAAAGATATAATATGGAGTTCTACTATCTTAAACATTAGTGAGTGTAAGATGACTGTTAAGCAGGTTTACCCAACGCCTAACATGGATTAGGGAGGTTCTTTAGTTAAATTTGAAGATAAACCTCCTATATCAAATCTACCAATTTAAAATTCCCTCTGGACTTCATTTGTGCCATTTTTTATGCAAGAATCAAACATTCATTGGTATGTGATGTATTAATTAGTAGTGATGACTTTGTAAAGTGCTTAAATTAATGCTTATAATTGCAAAAAGTGACTGGAAAATTCAGTGTTCTGTATTTTAGAATTCTCTCTTAAAAACTTTTCTTCTTAAATGAAATTTCCCTCCTTTTTTTTTCTTCTGATGAAATTGACATAAAATTTACTTTGTTCCTTTTTATCCCCTCAGTTTGTGAACTTCACAAAGATCATGTCTGAGAACACTGACACATCAAAGAAGGAAACAGCATTCGCACTTGCTGCCCTCATGGAAATTCCATTTCAATACCGAGTGGCCCAAAATATACAACTAAACAAGTAAGTCAAGCTCTACACTTGTGTTATGATACTTCTAAATTATATTCAGGGGAAACTCAGTTCCAAATCCTTGATGCTGTAGCGATTCGCCAGTTTATCATCATAAAAGGCCTCTCCCTCCACCTAAGGAAGTAATAGCTCATGATAATGCAGTCCCCCCGCTTCCCCCGCCAACAGAAATGCTCGAATCAGCTGAGGAAAAAGCACCAGCTGCTGCAGAGCCAGTATGTTTCCTTGCTCCTCCCCTTTTGTTTCTTCCTTGATTAGATTCATGTTGACATCTCATTATGTTCCTGTTCCTGAGTTAATTGTCTTTATCCTATTCAAGGTGTGTCCTGTTTGCCTGACAAATCCGAAGGACATGGCTTTTGGATGCGGTCATACAGTAAGTCTCATCGAAAAGCTTTATTCTTGTTTAATGCTTATATCAACATGCTCTAGAGCTTCTTATCTCTGTTTATTTCAATCATATATCTTAGAAAGGGAATTTAGATTAACAACGCCAAACTAGAGTATCTACTATCTATGTTATCGAAACATTTAAAATAGTTTTGCACTAGCTGAAGCTAGTAACATACATCAAATAGTGTCATTATCTTTTTTATGTACTAGTTTTTTTTTTGTTAAATCCTTTTAGATTTTTAGATCAAAGTCTTCTTCAATAATTCCGTACTTCTTTTACACAAGTTATGATATTTTAAGGGGAAATAACCAAGATAGTCATCCACTTCTCCACGTAATTTCGTACTTCTTGTTAGTAGGAAAACACATACAAGATGCTGAAAAAATGCATCCTATTTCTGTCTGTTATGTATAACTTGCATATCAGTATAATTTGCATGTAAAAATGTGTCTGATATTATTTGCATTTGCTTGGGGGGGGGGGGGG
>JASCZI010271880.1:69003-95131 GCA_036250425.1 Stylosanthes scabra
AAAGCTTTTCATGCCCAAACCATTAAGCTGAATACCTCTATCAAGAATACCTGCCATGTATTATAATTTTGGCAAGAGAATAATTAACTCATGACCATGTGCAGTTGGGAAGGACAATTGTCAAAATGTAAATACCAAAACATTAATGTAAAGATGTAAGAAACAAAAATCTGATGCTCATCCTAACGAGTAATCCATGGTCATACCACAAAATCACAATGCATAATAATGCAGCTGATGAGAAGTAAAGATATAGCCTAAACATTAATCAGGTAACATTGGTCTTCTTTGAAATCATAAAGCTGATTAATATAATACATATAGAAAATCAACTAATAATTTATACCACGGCAGCTGGCAACCATTGTGGGTAGAGCAACTACAATTTTGAGAAAGGGATGAGAATCAGATTGCTGATAATACATAATGCTTCTTCTCTGAACCAATTCAATACGACGGACAAATTTTCCCATGTTACTGTTTCTATTGGCCTCTCTCATCCTTCCCTGAAGCATCACAAAACAAAAATGCAAGTAAATTATACAACTTATGACTTGAAAAACCATTTGTTTCCTTAATAGTTTTTTATAAAAAAAGTAATTTAAAAAAGAGAGAATTGGACAGAAGAAATATCCTTAAGAACTAAGCCACATACCTCCAGAGTTTGATGAAAATGGGAGATATCATCCGGACCCATTCCAGGCGAGCAACTGATGTAGAAATATGGTTCAAACCCATGAACATTGCAGCAAACACTGTGTCCTAACAAACAACATCAAGAGCATATTATATAATCCTACAAGGAACCACATAGTTGAGCATGATTATGTATAGATAGATTATGTACAACTATACAACATAAATGCTGTTTATTGATACATGTGATGGGGAAATTATAATATTAACCATGAAAAATGGAACCTAAGTATGCAAGGAACAAAAATCCAATGGCCATGTCTTCACTAAGACAATAAGTATACAAGAATGCAGAGAATTTAGCAAAAATTACAATTTCACAAGTCTTATAATCTTCTCGCAGTTAGAGTCTAATAGTCTATCAATAAATTAATTCTAAATTGTATTGTCAGGTTCAACTTCAGGTGTAAGAAATATATTCAACATAGGTATGCCAAACTATCAATATAGCCCTTTTTGAGTCTATTTTTGCTCTATGTTTAGACTAGTAAATCATAATTTCACCAATTCACCCCAAAAATATGAAATTAAAAACAAGGGAAGGCCCATCTAAATACATGAACCTTATTCTTAAGTATCAGAATATCTATATTTAAAAATAACATCATGAAAGTCAAAATTGAGGAACTGTTAAAATATGAGTTCACATTCATGTCATATTTTCCACACTGGAAAATCAAAGAGTCACTAGCGGATCAAAGACCATTGGTCGAAATAGCTTAAGCTTGGTATGCAAGCTCCTTTGCAGGGGCTGACTTCTACTAGGGTTAAAATATAATTTAATAATAAACTAAATATGAGGACACAAGGTTCAAATTCTTCTGATCTCCACATAGTCAAAGAGACTTTTCAATCATTATCCCAAAATCTTAAATTGTTACATTGAGGCTGAACAAAAACGTACACAATTAACAATCTAATCAAATAATCTATTACAATTCCATGTTAAAACACAAGCAGATAATATGAACTTATAAGTTACAGAACTACTAAACCTTATCCATGAGCAAGGCAACAATTGATTCACTCTATGAAGTAACAAAACTACTAAACCTTGTCCATAAGTAAGGCAAGATCTACTCCATGAACTAACTAAAGAATGGTATTAGGGCAAATGTTAAAAGAGACTAATACCCAGTATCTTTTGTTGAAGAGTAAGTGAGAGCTTGAATATTAAGCAACAACAGGAATGCTAAACTATACCTTCAACTACTATTGTTCTCTTTAAGACCTCTAATTCTAATTCCTAAACCAATCAATCATTTCTTGGCAAATTAGACACGAAGAACAATTCGACACTTTAAACAGATAATTCTCAAATTGTTGACTTCAAATGTTTTTGCATCACGGAAAGTAAAAGCAAGTTGGAGCAACTCTATAAAGGGATAATTCTCCAATTGTTAACTGTAAATATTTTAGCAAAACCGAAAGCAAATGCCAGTAAGAGCTAACCTTCCTTTGTAACACCGAATATTCGAATTATAGCCGCAGGTCCAGACGAATTCGGCATCAACTCTTTGTGGCTCTCTCCAATTACGTAATCAATCTCCAGCTGCTGAAAAACTAAATAAACAAAAATCCAAAATCGCAACAAACAATTAAACAAACAATCAAATTCTGCATCGAAAAACCTCAACACAAAAGCAAAACCCTAGTGCAGGTTTTCACAGTAGAAAATTGCTCCGGCGGAAAATACTTACGGACGCTGCAAGATTGCGAAACGTAGTCGGAGGAGAGGGGAGGGCGGGTCCACTTGGAGAGGCGGTTAGCGAGAGCCTGGCGCTGTTCGATGTCGCGGAGGATGAGGGACTCTTCGTCCTCCGTGATGAGGGTTTCGGCAAGGAACACGTCCTCGTCGACAAAGTCATCTTCTTGCGACAGGGCCTGGGTCTTCGGTTGGGTGGCCGGCGAGGGCTGCGAAGGCGGTGGAGCAGGGCGCTTCCGGCCGCCGCTGCTCATGGCTGTGACTGTAATCGAGAAGGTAGAGGAGAAGGGTTTAGGCTTTAGGGGGAAGAGAGAGAATAGTAGTGTCTGTGTGAGTGAATACTAAATGAGGTTCCCGCCAGTTTTGGTAGTGAGAACAAATGCGTTTTTCCCGCTACGAACAGGCTCATTTGGCATTTATCAGAACTAATATTAAAATTTTAAAAAAGTAAAATGCTAATAAAATTTTTTTAAAAAAATCTTTTATAAAAAAGAGTAGTGCTACATAACTAATATTAGAGAACTAATATTAGAGAACAATATAGGGTGCGTTTAGTTTTGAGTACTGAGACTGGAAACTGAGACTCTAGTATTGTGTTTGTTAGACAGAGACTGAAACTAAAATTTCAGTCTCAGTCCCATAATTTCAGTATTTTCAGTACCTCCCAATTGGAGGGATTGGAAGACTGGGGACTGAGACTAAAACTTTAATAATATTTTTTTACTCAAATATCCTCAAGTAACATTATAGTTTTCAATATTAATCTTTATTTCTATTCCATTAACTTAGTTTAATCTCTATCTTTGAGGCTCTATCTCTAATTAATTTTAAACCAAACACAATACACAAACCTGTTTCCCATGGACGTACGAAGGAAGAGGAGAAGGAGGAGGCGATGACGGCTGCTCGGCTCGATCCGGCGGAACAAGAAGAGAAGTCGGCGACGGCTGCACGGGCGGTAAAAGAAGAAGAGGCGGCAGCCGTGTGGGTGGTTGTGGCGGTGGACAAAGGGAGAAGGAGGAAGAAGTGGCAGTGGCGGTGAAAAGATGAAGAAGACGAAGTCAACGAAGCGGTGGCAGCTGAGATCTGGCTCCCCTGTGGATAGATGAAGAAGAAGAAACAGAAGAAAAAGAAGAGGAGAAGACGACGGCGGCTGCACGGGCTCGATCCGATAGAAGAAGAAGAAGAGGCGGTAGCCAAATGGGTAGTTATGACGGTGGACAGAGGGAGAAAGAGGTTAGGATTTCTTTTGGTTCCCATATTCTCCTTGTACTCTATGCTCCCTAAACTTTTTCTATAAAAAATATTATTTATATTTTTTAAAAAGATTTTTTAATTAAAAAATATTTTAACATGATAAATTAAAAAAATTTATATTGTTGTACTCGGATATAGAATTACTTTTATTTTTATAAAATATTTTTTAAAAAAGATCGCTTCAAATTTCTTTTACAAAAAAGCTAGCCTAAATAAGCTCTTAGCCTAGTTATTTATTGCAGAATGTGGATTAAGACCAACCTTGTCATTAAGTAAAGTTTAAAAAGCTGACCTAAATAAGCTCCAAGCAGAATGTAAAACGTTTTACACAGTCATGCAATCATAATCGTTTGTTTGGATGACCAATCATATGAACAATAGAAAATAAAACTACTTTTTATGAAATGATATTATATAATTAGATGCGCGATGTAAAATATCTTTACACTTCATATTAAGTAATAGTGTCAAGGAGCAATCAACTTTTGCAAATGAGCTGCAGCTCAAATGGCAAATGCCCCTTCTCCTAATAGAGGTTTTGGGTTCGAATCTCTCCCAAACATATCTTTGATTAAAAAAAGAAGCAATCAACTTTTATAAAAAAATAATAATAGTAGTGATTTAAAAATATAAAAATATTTTTTATATATCCATTATACTTTTATAGTCCAAAAAATGTATTTTTTATTTATTATGTTAAAATATTTTTTAAATTAAAAAAGATCTTTTTAAAAAAATGTAAACGATAGAGTTAAATATCAAATTGCCCCTGAAATTTAGGGTTATGATGAAATTGACCCTTAAAATTCAAATGACATCAAATTGACCCCACTTTTACTACTGTGACTCATGTTAGCCATTTTGTGGATATTCTTTAAAAAAATGCAAATCTGGTCGTTAATTGTTCACGCTAGACTCTAATAAAATGACCACGTGATATGTTCACGCCAAAACAACACCAAAATTAAATGTTTGAAGCACTTTGTTTACAAACATTTTATTTAATATGACACATTAAAAGATAAATTTTAACTTCATTCACCATTAAACGACGTCATTTTGGTGCTATTTTAGCGCGAAATCATGATTTTGTTTTATTAGAGTCCAGCGTAGACTATTATTGACCACATTTGCATTTTTTGGACGAAGATCCACAAAAGGCCAATGTGAGTCATGACTGTAAAAGTGATGGGTTAATTTGATGCCATTTGAATTTTGAGGGCCAATTTGATCATAACCCCAAATTTTAGGAGCCAATTTAATATTTAACTCGTAAATGATAACTCTTTTTAAAAAAATTTTTTTAATTATTTTTATAGTTCTTCGATTTTTACCAATTAAAATATGTCAAACATGGAAAAGGATTAGTAATATTCAAATAAATTTGCCTAAAGAAATGAGGGAGTTTATAATGTTAATTGAATTTACCGAATTAACGACGAGGTACATGGTGAAGATTTTGATAAGGTCGAAGCCATTCCACATAGTTTCTTGCATTCTTTGCAGTTTGCATCCCATTTAGTTAGAAGGTCAGTAGTTAGCCTTGTTAAAATCGCGATTGATAATTTGCTCAAAGTGAACTTTCCAAGCTCCCAGACACAACTTAGAAATTTTTTCCAAAAGATCTCTATTTACTACATACTTAGTAATCGAAAAAGTGAAAAGAGATGAGTAAACATCAAAGAAAATTAATTAGCAAATGATAGATTGAAACCCACACTCTCGAGCTAAAACAACACCACTCTACACCGCAAACAATTCACACCGAAAAGGCAGATAACACCCAAAAAAAATATTTTTCTAAGCATGCCTTCACAAAGAACCATCATGGTTCTTAATTATGCAACCAAAACCAACAAAACAAAGTTCCGGCAAGGCAGAAGCATCAAAATTCACTTTAAAAATACCTCACTTAGATACCAGCAGAAGGGACGAAGTTATCGGAAAGTCATTATAATGCTTAATTTAGTAACAATTTAGATAAATTGCATGTTAATAGACTTCCTGCCACTTCAATTAGCTCTTTTCTTTATTTAAAACTTCGATTTTGGCGCTTTATTTCTTTAAGTTTATCTAAGTTTTTATTCCCTTTTATGGATGGTGTTTATGAATTCATTTCTTTCTTTACTATTATGGTGTTTTTATGGTAGGAATCTTAACAATGTATTTGGTTTGTATTTTTATTTTTTTATTTTAATTTTATTTTCAATGTTTTATATTTTGTGAATAAAAAACAGAAAATAATGAAAATGATAAAATCATATTGTTTCCGTTTTCCATTATGAAATAAACCAATAAATTAGGAGTTATTTTTGTCAAAAATTTAATTCATCTGAGAATATTTTCATTCTCTGAATCTTTTAGAAATTATTTTTTATCAGTTTTAGACTTTTAGTATTTCGTGTCTTTTTCTTTGGTAATTTACTCTTTGTTTAATTTAAAATAAAGAATTTAAAATGCTCTCATAAGATAAGAGATTTTCAGAATTTATCTTACAAAGGGAGCTTGATTGATAAAAAGAAAATAATTTGAAATCAAATTTACCAAGTCTATTCGATCATTCTTTCACATTATCTTTTTTTCTTTTTTCAAAATTAGTAAATATCATTGATAAAATGAAAGGTCCACATGGAGTACATCATAAGGAGACATAAATAAAATTTTCCAAAGAAATAATTTAAAATTCTAGAATAGAAATTAAAAGTTGCTATCAGAAAAGAAAGAGAAAGAAAGAAATATTAGAAAGAGATGCTATCTTCTTGGAAAGTTGTGTGAGTCATTCATGTCACTTGAGAGGAAATGATTATTTTATGAGTGCAATGACTACACGACCCCTGACGAAACAATGAACTGACCATAAGGCCCTTAATAATAAAAAAAAATACATATGCCGGCCCCTGTCTTTTATGGACGTTCCCCAAGTTACACCCTCCATCAATTTTCCTCAGTGTTGGCTTAATGGAGTTAGCAGACGTGTACCATTAAAAGATGATGTGGTTGTTAAGTGACACATAGGATGCCAATTGCGTAAAAATATGCTCCCCGACCCTCGATAAAATCATATGAAAGCTTGGCTTCGTCTTCTTCCTTAAAGCCATGAACCCTAACTCTCATTAAACCACAATTTCAAAGAACCTTCAGCCCCATTTTCCACCACCTTCTTCTCCCAACACCATGAGTCGCAGATGTCAATCCTCAGAAACAAGAAGTCGAACGTTGGGCGATTACATTGTTGGCAGAGATAGCAGGACCTGCACCGTCTCGAGCGACAGCGTTGGGCAATTGAGGAAGAAGAAGTTTTCATCTCCAAAATGCTACTGCGGGAGCAATGCTATTCTCTTCCAGTCCTCCACAAAGCTTAATCCAAACAGGTACTTCCTCTGGTGTCCACATTACAATGTAAGGGCTTAGGGTTCTTCGTTGGGTGGCCACACTACAAAATTTCACTGTTAAACTACAAAATTTGTGATATATTATGTTGCAGAATCCTTATTTTTCATGACATGTTTATTTGATTTTTAGTCAACTCAACCACATACAATTATTTTTACTAGCTGGACATGTTGGTTGAGGAAAATACTGAAGAAGGTGGGATTGGCAAGAATAGCATTATCATGGCTAGAAGGTTGAAGGAAATATTTTAGTATCTTGTTTGTGTTGGCAATTAAGGAAATATTTTAGTGTTTGGTTTAAGGGTTTGAATTGTGCAATGAAGTATTAAATTAGATGTGAATGAAATCCTTTTGATTGGTATGAAATTGTTCTTATTTGAATGAAAAGTTTTGCATTTCCATTTTTGTTTGTTTTGATTGGTTTTTAATTTGTTCATTGTGTAACAACAGATATGAAATAAAAAACAACCCAAAAAGCTTTGGCAAATATAGCATAATATGTACTCATTCATTTTGAGAATTTGATAAGCATTCTCTTTGTTTTGGCAATTAAAGGAATGTTTTAGAGTAAGGTGGTGCAGTGTAAATTGTGCAATCTGATATAAAGACTAATTTGTGTTGTGGAAGAATACTAATGCAGTCTTGTTATTGAAATGGTTGTCATTGTGTTGTGGATGAAAAGTTGTAAACTTGTGCAATTTAATTTTATGTTGTGAATGAAAAGTTGTTGAATTCTTGTCATTGAAATGGTTCTCTTTATGGTGAGAGGCAATATGCACAATTTGCTCATTGTGTAACAACATATATGAAATTTCAACCAATCAATAAAGCTTAGAAATAGAAATGAAATGTAAAAGCAAATATGAAATTTCAACAAAAGAATAAAGTTTAGTCATAAATAACATAATATTTCTCATTCATATGTGAGAATTTGATCCATATACTGTTTAGAGTAGCAACACTAAATACTAGTAGAGTCACAAAAGCTTAAAAGCTTAACATAATTGTCCTAATAGAAGTGCATAACATGTCAATATACAAACAAAAGGCATAAGTGTTTCCAACCAACATTGTTCAAAAATTATTTTTTCCCCAAAATAACACAAATAGTTTAAGTTTATCCTTTTAAAGAGTAACCCTCCTCAAAGCTCAGAAGGAGGCCTAAAATCAGGAGTTGACATAAAGGTAAATGCTTGTGGGTCCTTTGGATTGGGTATCTCCATTTGAAGAGGGGTGTGGAGGACTCACTATTGATTGCTTCATCCTGAAGCTGGCTGTGGGGCAAAGGCTGGAGGAGGCACAGATTGAGAGAGATCCATTTCTTTAACTTGGTTCACACTTGCAACTTTTGGCTTCTTCTTTTTGCTTTTTCTTGCCTTTTCCTACGATAAGCAATTTAGAGACATATCAATTAGTAAAAGAATTTGTTAAAGCCATGAATGAACAATGGCAACAATTTAGAGACATACCACAAAATCAATTGGTGGTTGTTGCACACCTTTAGAATGCTCACTGGATTAGCATTTGATGGCACCTACGCAGTCTAGCAGAATTTATTATGACAACAAAACCCTGATAAACCAATTTTTATGACAATTAAATCCATGATAAATTTATCAATGGACAACCAAGCCCTAAACTAAATAAAAGTTCATAACTTCTTGTTACAACGAAGATAATCATGACAATTATAGCCAAAATCTACTAATGTTAATTTTCGCATTTCATTTAATACTCAATCGTAAGCTCATTTGATATGCACAAGCTAATAGAAATGACACCAAATAAATGAGAATAGTTCAGAAAACATCTTACTCCGTTTTCTTCTTATGAGCTACCATTTTGCTCGGTCTTCCTCTTGCTTTGCCTTGATTTTGTCTTTCAGTTTGGATCTATTGGTGTACCCTTGCAGATTTTGTAATAATGACATTTCTCTCCACATTTACTATAAGTCACTTGGCATGTCTTTCTTACCTTGTTGCCTATAATCATGTCAACATGATCTTTCAACCATCCACATCCACTTCAACACCTTCAGCCTCAATAGGCACATAAATTGGATGCTCTAAGAAGACCTCAAAATAACTCAACAACCCATTCCTATTTACATCCAGCCTCCTCCAACATGTAAAACGAGGATCATGAACTTTGCTATCTACAACATACAATAACATAAATAATAATTATCAACCAAATATCTAGCAACCCACCAAAACCTTGATGCACCATTATCTTGACACAACATGATAAATTTTTCTTAACATCAATATTTAGTTTCTCGTGCAATATTCATTGTCAATAATCATCTCAATCATGATCCAAATCTAATAATGCTTATTTTCGCATTTCATTTGACACTCAATCGTAAGCTCATTTGATATACTCAAGCTAATAGAAATGACACCAAATAAATGAGAACAGTTCAAAAAACATCTTAACCCGTTTTCTCCTTGTGAGCCATCATTTTGCTTGGTCTTCCTCTTGGTTTGCCTTGATTTTGTCTTCCAGTTTGGATCTATTGGTGCACCCTTACAGATTTTGTAATAATGACCTTTCTCTACACATTTACTACAAGTCACTTGGCATGTCTTCCTTACCTTATTGCCTATAATCATGTCAACATGATCTTTCAACCATCCACACCAACTTCAACACCTTCAGCCTAAATAGGCACATAAATTGGATGCTTTAAGAAGTCCTCGAAATAACTCAGCACTCCATTACTATTTACATCCATCCTCCCCCAACATGTAGAACGAGGATCACAAACTTTGCAATCTACAACATACAATAACATAAATAACAATTATCAACCAAATATCCAGCAACCCACCAAAATCTTGATGCACCATTATCTTGACATAACATGATAAATCTTTTCTTAACATCAATATTTAGTTTCTCATGCAATATTCATTGTCAATTTTACCGTTCCAAAGAAATAAAAAAATTAAACTTTTTTGAGCTTCTGTTAAAATTTGTACTTGACGAAAAATTAGTTTTCATACTTCAAAACAGCAGCAACATTATTCTATCCATGCCACACACATTTCAAAGCTTGAAAAAAAAAAGAGATAATGTGAAGAATAAATAAATGCATCCATACCAATGGAAGATAACACCAAGTTAATTACATGTAACTGGTCCCTTACAGTGAAAATGAAAGTGAAGAATCGAAGTTACTTACCTTCACCGAGCTAAGCTTCCATCACGGCACTGTCACTTCCGCCTTCAGCTCCTTCGTCAAGTGCGTGGTCAAGCTTTGTCAATCGAGAGAGAGATAATGAAGAGGGTTAAGGTTTCGTAATTTCGAAGAAGAAGAAGGGGTGTTTTTGGATTTATTCTGAAAACGACGAGATTCGTTTTTATTTCCCCCAATCTGTCAAACGACGTCGTATCTTCAATTTGTTCGGGGCGGCTTAGGTTTGTTTGGATGAACCAATTATATAATGTGTCACATCAGCCATACAAAACCCCGTTTATATGCCACATCATCAGCAAACCCCGTTGACGTCTCATCCATCCCATAAACAGAGGAGATAACATGGGAAACGACAATAAAGTATAGGGTCCGAGAAACCTCGTTGATTTTCGTTGATATTATCAAAAGTCTCGCTGGTATTATACTTTTATTTTATCTTAAAAAACTTTAGAATTTTTTGCTTTCCAAATAGCCCACAATAAATTACTAGCCAGCTTTAACTTTTTTTTTCATTACTAATATGTTTGAGTTGCTCAGTAAATCACATCCATTATCTCCATGGAAAGTTTTTTTGTGGCCGCATAAGGAGGTTAGCAATATTCCAGCTCCAGGCACACCGAGCTCCAGGCACGCCGATTCTTCAGAAATTCTCTCACATTGTCTTGTTGAATATATACGCAAATAATATATTTAAATTTCTCAAAAAAAATATATTTTAAGTTTAATGAATATAAAAATAACTTATTGAATTGCAATTAGTCCACTTTGTTTTGGATTCTAAATACAAGACTTTAGTTTAGATACTAAAGAATTTCTCTTAATAAATGAAATATAATTAAAATCAACCTATCTTGAATTAGTTATTATTAGTTGGTATAACAAAAAAATAATTCCTTGAGAATTAATAAAAAAAATTATTCTCAAATAAATAAACTATCATAATTAAAATATCTATATTATTTTAATTATTTCAATCAGAGTTTGGAGCAGCAAACTTTTTTATTATACATGTTTTTAAGATAATGTACAACTCACACCACATGCATTTGTGTCTAAGTGATCATCTTGAACGTTTTGAAATTAAACCATTACAGATCCTTGGTGGGATCAGATGATATACATAGTTATACATTAAATTAATTATCAAATTCAGTCATTATATTTAAAATATATATTGAAGTACCGTTTTCAAATAAGTTAAATAATACATACTAATAATTAGTGTGCAAATAATTTTTCGTGTTATCAAAATGACAAACATCTTATAACTTCTGTCCTTTAGGGTTTTAACAGTGCTCTGCTAGGATTTTGGAGAAATCCTAATTTCCATTTCACTCTGTGATCTTGGATCATTCCCTTTGTTCTCTACTACAATATGGCAACCTCTGCTGCTAATTCCTTGGAGATTCTCAATCCTCCATCTGCTAATGATGATCCTATCATTGTTTTGGACCTTGCTGATATCCATGATGGTTTGCTGAAATGTTCCAAAAGCTTGATTGGTAGATTGATGGCTGATCGTTCCTTCTCTGTTGGCACCATTGAATCTGCCCTGCATTCAATCTGGAGACAACCAACCGGATTTAAAGTCATTGATCATGTAGGTAATAAATTTCAATTCTTTTTTGATGAAGAGAATGATCTAATCAGAATTAAACGTGGTAGCCCATGGCTATTCAAAAATTTTATTCTAAATTTAAAGAGATGGTCAAAGGATAAACCAATTGAGGATGCTGAATTCATACATGTACCTATTTGGTTACAATTCTGGAATCTGCCAATACATTACAAAACCAAGGAACTAGGGAGGAAGCTAGGCTCCTCTTTTGGCGAGGTTTTGGATTCTGATATATTTCAGGTCAGAGGCAAGGAATGTAGCATTGTGAAGGCTAAGGTCCGTTTAGATGTCACTAAACCCTTACGCCGCTCTATTAAAATTTGTGGCCCGAATCAGAGGAACCTGGAAATCCTAATCAAATATGAACGGATCGGCATATTCTGTAATTACTGTGGCCACATTGGTCATGAGGTCTGAAGCTGTAATTTGCAAATTGAGGATTCTATTAAAGGGGATGTACAGGAGGAAAAGTGGAGTGATTGGTTGCGATCTGACCAAGGGGGTAGAAGAGAGAGCTCTGCGAAAGAGAATGTTAACCCAAATAAGATTCCAGAAGATAGTTGTAATCAGAATCCTAATGCCAAACCAGTTCCAGTGAATCTGATCAAAAGCTTAGCTAACCTATCTGTTCAATCAGCTAATGTTGCTCAAGGAAGAGAAGAAGATGAGGTTTCAAGCAAGAATGTGACTCCCGCTGCGGGTTCTCTCTTACCTAAGCCTAGCTCTCTGGTTCCTGAATTCTCTACCAATATAGAGGGGGCTCAGCCTTCCTTTGTTTTTGGTTCTTCTAAAGAGATTCCTCCTGGTGGCTCTAAAAGGGTGTCCTTAAAGCAGCAAGCCAGAAGAAGAACTATTAATGTGACTGGTGCTAAAAGAAGATTTCAAGGAGATAAATCGGGGAAAAGTAGCAAGAAGAGATGTGCTGAAGTAACCACTGCTGAAGAGGGAGAGGGTGCCACCCCACAATGGGCACCCAATGACCCATGATCATGTTGATGTGGAACTGTCGGGGTATGGGGAATCCCCTGACGAATCACAACATCAAAGGGACATGTCGATCCCATTCCCCCGAAGTAATGTTCTTATGTGAAACCAAGAATGTCACTCCGTTTGTTACTTCTCAATGTTTAAAATCTGGTTTCAAACTATCTCATTGTGTGGACCCTAGAGGTCTTGCGGGAGGGTTAGTGTTGGCATGGAAAGACTCTTCTGATATCACTGTTCTCTCTTCTGAGGATTTCTATATCCTTTTCTCATGGAAAGACACGGTTAATAATCGTCTCTGTAAGGTGGCAATAGTTTATTTAGACACCAATGAAACTAAGAGAATTGATCAATTCTCTAAGATTCTGTCTCTTCGGGAACATTCAGATGAACATTTTGTTGTGTTTGGTGATTTTAATTCAATAAGTGCTCATCATGAAAAGGAGGGAGGACGTCTCAAGTCAGCCTCTTCTATTGAATGTTTTAATGACTTCATCAATGCAGGCAATCTAATTGACTTGGGCTTTCGAGGCAATAAGTACACATGGTGCAATCATCAGTTTAATGTGAATCTTATTAGGGAGAGACTGGACAGATGTCTGGCATCTACATCTTTTCGGTTTGATTACCCTCGGGCCACTATTCTTCATCTAGATGACATGGGTTCTGATCATCGGCCTCTACTTCTAATCTCAGACCCACAATTCTCCAAACCTAAAAGAAGTTTCCGATTCCAGGAACGTTGGTGTGAGAATGTGGAAGTTGGCACTATCATTAATTAGTCTTGGCAGATTCAAGTTCAGGGTTCACCTATGTTCAGATTCTACTCTAAGCTCAAATCTTGTAGACACCGTTTGGTGGAATGGCAACAAAGTTGAATTGAAAATTCGTACAGAGCTATACAACAGCTAAGGGAGGAGTTGTGTATTGAGAAAGAAAAGGGTTCAGAAGCAGACCAGTGAATAATTCTGTGCAAGGAGGAGGAATTGGCTGAGGCTTTTCTTAGTGAGGAAAGATACTGGCGGGAAAAATCAAGGATTCAACGGTTACGGCATGGTGACCAGAATACTAGATTCTTTCACGCTTCTTTCCAAAATAGGAACAGGAGAAATACCAATTTCAAGTTAGTTGATAGTCTTGGGAACGCTCATACCAGCTCAGAAGGTATTGCTACTACTGCAATTTCCTTTTTTGAGGACTTATTCACATCATCTAATCCAGACTCTGCAACTACTGTTTTTCAAGATCTAACTAGTAAAGTGGATGCAGAAACTAATTCGAAGCTGACCCAAAGAGTTACTGAGGAGGAGATAAAGAAGGCTACTTTTTCTATTAATTCTTTCTCAGCCCCAGGGGAAGACGGCTTCACAGCTAAATTCTATCAATTCTACTGGGATATTATTAAACGTGATTTGGTTCAGGCGGTGGCTAGCTTCTTTTAAGGTGCAAGAATGTTAAAGGCCCTCAACCACACTCAAATATGTTTAATTCCCAAGGTACCTAATGCAGATTCTATGGGATCTATCAGGCCAATCAGTCTTAGCTCGGTATTCTACAAGATTATTTCTAAGATCATTGTCCATCGTATGCAGGGGGTTATGGATAAAATCATTAGTTATAATCAAAGTGCATTCATCAAAGGGAGACTCATCAGTGACAATGTCCTCATAGCACATGAACTTATGCACTACCTCAATCATAAGAGACATGGTAATCCAGAACTGGCCTTAAAACTCGATATGAGTAAGGCATATGACCATGTTGAATGGAGTTTTGTGGGGGAGATAATGAGAAAGGTTGGATTTTGCAGTAAATGGATCGGTTGGCTTCAACAGTGTGTAACCACTGTTTCTTATTCAGTCCTGATTAATGGTCAATCGTTTGGTTACTTTTCTCCAACTAGAGGCTTAGGACAAGGGGATCCACTCCCTCCGTTTTTGTTTCTCTTATGTGTTGAAGGTCTCTCCTACTTGTTATCTAAAGGTGAACATGCTCATACGTTCTCAAGTATTAGAATTAATCCTCGGTGTCCTAATGTTAGTCATCTATTTTTTGCCGATGATTCTATTCTTTTCTGCCAAGCCAATGTAGCAGAATGCTCTCACCTATTTGAGATCCTAGCTAAATATGGAGAGCTCAGTGGCCAGGTTCTTAATTTGTCTAAATCCTCCCTGTTTTTCAGCAGAAACACCCCCCTCTACTCGGCAATCTCTGTCCCAACTTCTCCATATTCCCCACATTGATAATCAAAATAAGTATTTGGGACTTCCTGCTGTAATTCATAGATCTAAGAGGGACACCTTCACTTATATTAAAGACAAAGTAGAGAAAAAACTGCAGATATTGAAGAGATCATTGCTCTCTAGTAGTGGTCGTGAAGTATTAATTAAAGTTGTGGCTACAGCTGTTCCTCTCTACACCCTCTCGTTTTTTAGATTGCCTGACTCTCTCATAGATGAGCTTCATCGATCAATGACTAATTTCTGGTGGGAGCAGAGAAATAACGAGAGGAAACTGCACTAAGTTAAGTGGGACCTCATCTATAGAGATAAACAGCTTGGAGGACTTGGCTTTAAAGATTTGAAAGCTTTTAATTTAGCTATGTTGGCTAAACAGGGCTGGAGGATCTTGACTAAGCCTAACTCATTACTCAGCAGAATCTATAGGGGATGTTACTTTCATCGTTCAGATATCTCTAAAGCAGAAGTGGGTAACAATCCTTCTTGGGCATGGAGAAGTTTGATTGAAGGAAGGAAAGTTTTGGAGAAAGGTCTACTATGGGGATTACTAATGGTGACAGAATCAGTATATATGATGATCCCTGGTTGAAGAATTTTATTCCTATATCCCTATACCAACAGCACATCACAAATCCAACTATCATATGGGTTTCACAGTTAATAGATCACAACAATCAGTGGAAGATAGAATTAATCATGAACTCTTTCAATTCAGACATTGCATCAGCCATTCTTCAAACTAAGATTCATGAAGGATTGGAAGACACTCTTACCTGGTATCTTGAAAGCCGTGGCAGATTCACTGTTGCTTCTGCTTACAAGGTTGCATTCCAAATCTTCCACCCTCCAATGGATTTTCTCCCTGAGCAATGCCGACAGAAGCCTTTGTGGAACTCAATTTGGGACCTGAAATGCCCTCCAAAGGTGAAGACGTTTGTGTGGAAGGCTTGCCACGATGGATTGCCTGTCCGTAGCCGACTGAAGCAGAGAATCAATTCGATTGAAGATCGATGCCCTAGATGTGCCAATTTGGGGGAATTTGTCCTCCACTGCTTGTCACTTTGCCCATTTGCCAGAAACGTTTGGAACTCTTCGCAGCTTTGTGATGTTGTTAATCAGGACAATCCCTCGTCCTTTTGGCAGTAGTGGCTCAGCAGAATGGAAGCCATTAAACGACGACCACAATGGCGCAGGCAAGCTAGCAGATTTGCAACCATATTGTGGAAGCTTTGGACCGAACGAAACCAACGAGTTTTTGAAGGCTTAGTGAGTTCCTCCGAGAGTGTTCTTTCTTCTGCAGAGTCTCTAATCTGTGAATACCACTTACATCACCCACCATAATCTCTCTCCTTTGTATTCTCATTTCTTCTTCTTCAGTATCAGTTTATTATGTTTTCTTCTATTATTAGTGGAGTTCCCACATTCTATTTCCTATTTGATTGTCCAAGTTGGACCCTCTCTTCATGTAATCGTTTTATTACATCAATAAAATGACTACAACTGCTTTTGAAAAAAAAAATTCGTGTTGAACTGACCATGATGGTCTAAGTTGCAATACAAGACATCAAGTTAAAGAAGAAATAATTATATATATATATATGGTGCATGCTACCCTGCCTACGTCCAAGTGGTGCCTACCGTGCCTACCAAAGACCAACTAATGGAATATGGACAACTGTTCAGTTTTTGCATTGACCAAAGAATGGAATTGATAAGTACGCATGCGGTAAATATGTTAAGAGCTGGGGTAAACGCATGGGGTAGCGATTAAACACAACAATTAGTAATAATTGAGATAGATTTAGGATTAGGGAATATTGGGCAGAAAGGGAATTTTGCATTCGGAGTTGAAGAAGGGGCAAAATACATAAATTAGGGTTAGCGGGAGGGTGTATGCAGCGCCGCTCTTTGGGTTTGTAGTTCCTCAGGAGTTCGTTGAGTGAGGCAACTGCTGAAGGGTGCACTCGGTTGGAGGACAAGATACAAAGCAGTGATGGACGACGGAGCCAGTGGCACCGAAAGCGACTCCGACAGACGCTTCCATTCTTAACTGCGCTCTCCTTTAATCATGTGTCAGCGCCATCATTTTTCTCCTGCACAGGTGTCATTCTCCGATTGGACACAACATGGTAGGCTTTGGTAGTCACCAAAGACGTAGGCGTCACAGAACCCACCTATATATATATATATATATATATATATATATATAATTATTCTAGGGAACCAATGTTAGGAAAGTCAATAAACTTAATTACAAAGATGGCGGGTTGGAAAAGGAAAATGAGAAAAAAGAGAAAAAGGGTATTGACTACTATGGGCCACCAATTATATTGTTTCCATAGACTTTCTCATATATATATAGAGAGTAAAGTACTGTTTTGGTCCCTAACGTTTCGGCCGTTTTCTATTTTGGTCCCTAACGTTTAAAACATCCTATTTTAGTCCCAAAATGTTTCAATTTTAATCAATCAATGCAAGTCCTAATTTCAGTATTCGTCACTGTTTAATTATTTACAATGCTTGGATCTCTAAAACATGTATATATTTCTTTTCTCTCTCCTTTTTACCACCCACTATTTCCCTAATTACACTTATTGGCTCCCTATTGGTCCCCTAACATTGTTCCCTAGCATTACTCTACTCTAAATAATAATATATTTAAGATAAATCAAGGTTTAAAACGAAAAATCAAAATTAAAACTCATATCTATAATTCAATAAATCTATAGACATCAAACACTTAAAGGTTACAAATCAAACTTATAATGACTTAAATACCATCAACGCTTAAAAATTATTAAATATAAGTGTGATTTTGTGATTCATTTATCATTAATTTCCTACTCATATTTTATTGTTATTACATATATTCAATAAATAAAACAGTAATTATTATGTAATCACTACTATACTGGCACTTCCCCTTGAATATTTTTCTTTTATAGAGAGTATATTATTTTGATAAAATTTGAGAGAAAATATTAACGGTTATTAAATGTACATTAAAATTAGTCATTTTAATTTAATTTATTATTATAATAATGGAAAATAAATCATATTTTAAAAAAGGTAAGAGAATTTTTTATCAGGGGATAATTATTGCTATTTTTTCTCATTTTAAAATTGAATGCTACATATTTTTCTTTCTTTATCACTTTTATTTTCAATGTTTCTCCCTTCTTCAGTATAACTGATTGAATAAATCTAGGTTTCCACACAATAAAATTTCTATTTTTGTGTGTGAATAAAATTTCTAATTAAATACTAATAAATTCACTAATTACATCTTAAATAATATTTTACAAACCATGATTTACTTTATTGATTGGACTCAACAAACATCCACTTAATTCAACACTAATAACAAATAACATACTAAAAAATCAAATTCTAAAAACTTCTACCAAAACCTTAATAACTAGAAAAAATAGAGAAATTTTTTGTAACTAATAGTTATTTGAATAACATTAACCAATAGTGGCTTCTCTTTCATTTTTCTCTAACTCTCTCCCCTTTTACTCTAACGGTTTTTTCTCTTTTTAAAACTCTTATTGGTCACCGTTGCTAACCAATCTCATAATCATACGCTTACAAATTTATTATTAAATTCATAATTTATATCATTGTTAAAAAACGCTAACAAATCCATAAATCAAATATGATTTTTTTTTATAATTTTCACTATAGTGCACTATAATGCTTGATGATAATATTACTTGATATCTCGATTTGCAATGAATTAAAAGGACGATAGTTGATAACAACTTTTTACAGAAAAATCAAAAGTAGAAAAATTAAGAAATATAATATATGAAATGAGATCAACATAAATTATGCTTATTTTTATATATACCAGTGTTAATGGTGTTTGGTGTACGAATAATAATGTTATTAGTTTTTAAATTAGTTAATTATTTTGTTGCAGTTTGTAGTTTCCCAACTTTCCTCCCCAATAATCAAAATCTATGCTAGGTTGAAAAAAAAATGGAGACAATACATTTATTCTGTGAAAGAAGAAGAGAAATAATTTCCTGTAAATAAATTTTTTTAAAAAAAAGTTAGTAAACTATCATAATTAGAATATCTAAATTATTCTAATTATTTGAATCAGACGATGGACCAGCAAACCTCCTTGCTATCTTTCTCTGTGATAATTAGAATGTTTACTGCCATCCAAATACAAACTAGCCTTCGGACGATACTCCGGCAACAGCGGACTAGATTTATAACGCACACCACATGCATTATACAGCGTCTTCGGTCCCATATGGGTCCATTTCTCCATTGAGGAGTTTCATCAGCGTCACAATGAGTGCATCTTTTCATCACAAATATAACATTATTCCTGGGCTTCTTGCAAAGCTTAGTGGGAGTGGCATTGCAGGTCTGTTCCAGTGTTCCAAGCTTTATCCGCTGTGAGTCTGACCTCCTTGAAATCTAGCCGAATACTTGAATCAGAGGAGGATTTCTTTTCCGGTGACTAGAACAAGTACAAATAATATTTGTATTTGTCAACAGATCATATTCGTCCAAGTTGTAATACAAGGCAAAGAATTAGCTAGTGCATGTGGCAACTGGCAAACAACGTAGAGAGGATGAATATAGAGTAGATTGGATGCAAAGTTTGCATGAAATAAAAGTAGTTTACATGAATTATTTATGACTTCTAATCATGCAACGTAGCTAGATTGGATACAAAATGTGTATGATTAACGATAATATATATATGAATAATATAAAGGGTTAATTAGTAAGTGAGTCTTCATAGTTTTCAAATTTATAGTTAAGTATTTATATTTTTCTTTCAATTAGGTTTTCCAATAATTTTAGTTTTATAATTAAATTCTTATTGTAATAAAAAGTATTAGAGTTAATCGAAATATTCAATTTCCAAAATGAATATACCACAACTAAGCACTTAAAAATAGAACACAAATGCTATTTGCAAAAAAAAATTCAAAATCAACCATCAAATATAATATATATATTATTTAAGTAATTTTCAATGTATATTTAAATATTTTATATTTTAATGTGTATTTAATTTTGAAATATCAAACTAGTTCGACCAGTTCGACCGAGTTAATTAATAAAAAATTAATTCTTTACACTCAGTTTGGTTTTATTAAAAAAATTGTTTTTAAAAAGCATTTGATAAAACAGATTCATCAGTAATGGTTAATCTAGAACCAATTAAACTAATTCAATTTCGTGGAGAAAAAACTTTTTTGTTGTTTGCATTTATATTTTGAAGGTGAAATATTACGGATTTGAATTTTAATTATGAAATATATATAAATTATTATATGGATGGTGAAAATTTGAATTTTATTGTTATATAAATCATTAAACTTAAATATTAAAAAATTTATATTGAATTTTTAAGAATTTTACTATATATTTAAAAAAATCAATTAGACCTAAGTTAGTTATTAAATGTAGTAAGCTGACAAATGAGAATTAGGGTTCTAATTATTGAGGCAAAAATTAGGGTTACATATATAGTTTTATTTATTAATTTAATTTTAAAATTTTTTTGCTGATTCTCGAATTTGCGAGGATGTTTCCAAACCGTTGTGATGCATGAGCATCAATTTGACACCCGAAAAAAAAAAAAAACGTGGATCAGAATAATTCACGCTTAAAAGTTTGTGATTCATTTATCATTAATTTCCTACTCAATGACACTTCCCCTTGAAAATTTGAGGGAAAGTATTAACAATGATTAGATATACATTAAAATTAGTAATTTTAATTTAATTTATTATTATAATAATTGAAAATAAATCATATTTTAAAAAAGGTAAGAAAACCTTTGATCATGGAATAATTGTTCCCAATTTTTTCTCTTTTTAAAATTGAATGCTATATATTTTTCTCTCTTATCATTTTTTATTTTCAATATTTTCAACATTCCTCCCCTCTTCAACATAATTGATTGAATAAATCTAGGTATACACGCAACAAAATTTCTAAATAAACACTAACAAATTCACTAATTACATCTCAAAAATATGATTTTTTTTTAATTTTCAATATAATGCACTACTAATGCTTGATGATAATATTACTTAATATCTCCATTTCCAGTGATTAAAAGGACGATAGTTGTTAAGAATTTTTTACAAAAAAAAAATCAAAAGTAGAAAAATTAAGAAATATAATATATGAAATGAGATCAACATAAATTATGCTACTATTAAATAATTGAGATACATATTTTACTTTTATATATATATCAATGTTAATGGTGTTTAGTCATTAAAAAAAATGTTAATGGTGTTTGGTGTACGTTATTTTGTCGCGAATAATAAAATCTAAGCTAGGTCGAGAAAAAAATTGAAATTAAAATTGGAGACAAAAGAAACATTTTTTTGTCTTCAAAGAAATACATTTATTATTTCAAATAAGAAGAGAAATAATTTCCTATGAGCTAATGGAAAGTAAATAACTATTTACAAAAGAAATAAAGAAAAAAAAAATTAGAAAACGATCATAATTAGAATATCTAAATCATTCTAATTATTTGAATCACACAATGGACTAGCAAATCTCCTTACTATCTTCCTGTGATAATTAGAATGTTTACTGCTATCGAAAGATGGACTAGCCTTCGGACGATACTCCGGCAACAGCCGACCAGATTTATAACGCACACCACATGCATTACACAGCGTCTTGGGTCCCATGGGTCCATTCCTCCATTGAGGAGTTTCATCAGCGTCACAATGAGTGCATCTTTTCGTCACAAATATAACATTATTCCTGGGCTTCTTGCAAAGCTTAGTCCTAAAGTTTTTCTTTCTTGTACTACCATTCATATCCATCAAAACATTCTCGTTGTCGTCGTCATCGTCATCTTTGATGCGAGGCTTTGAGTTAGTTTCTTGTTGTTGGTGGGGAGTGACAGGAAAATAATCGACGCTTTCGAGTTCGCTAGATTGATTGGAATTCTCATCATCAACAGAATAATAAAAGCTCCGCTGCTGCTGCTCCGATATGAAGTCTTCTATGCTCTTCAAAGATATCAAATCATCTTGAAAGTTCGGAAACCACTCCAAATCTTCTAGTCTGTCTGTTGGTATACATAGCTGACTCTCTGATTTTGAGACTTCATCATTGTTATTGCGATCACAAGAAGAATTACAATCTTTCTCTACATCATCGAAAAACAAGTCTATATAGTCATCATCAGTGTTGTCCAATCTGTAATCCCAAGCCATCAAGTAAGAGAAGAAACTAATTGATGATATCCAAAGATGGGGTGTGGTGGAAAACATAGTGAGGGAGGATGCTTATATGTTACAAGTTATATAGTGGAAAATAATTAACCAATTATTGGGTATTTATAAGTTACCATAAGGAAGAGGAATTAAATTGGCTTGCTTCACCGGTAAGTTTATCATGATAACACGCAAATTTTGAAAATAAACTAAATTATTCTATTAAAACGTTACAGTTATGCATATCTTTGTTGGTTGGTCGCGTGAGATAATAATCTGATCTCTTTGAATTAGATACGCATTTGTTGAGTATTGATTTTGTGTAGGTGTAGATTTAATTCCATTTAAAATTTAAATGGGGCATTATCTTTTTTGATTCTGGTGCATTATCTTTCTTTTTTATGCCATCATTATCTATCATTATCTTAATCTTAATAAATAATAAATACTATACAATATTAAAAAATAAGAAACATTTTAGGTGGTTTATAATTTACGATAATTCATATTTTAACAGTTAATTTTAATATATATTTTTTAAAAATAATTTTATAATTAAAATTAAAAATTAAAATCACTTAATTACTAAAGGATGAAGACTTATAAATTATAAATTATGCTTCCTAAATGATATTATGTGTATATGAAAATACAATGCTCGCATATATATGTTCAATGTCTACTTCAAATTATAACATAATATTATATGCGAGTGATTAATTTTTTAGTGTATATATAAACATAGCTGTAGAATATTTACATGCAAGATAAAAAAAAAAATTATTTTAGGTGTATATCAAAATTAGTCATTAGTATATAACACATATTGAAATATAAACTATACACTAAAAATGAGTTACATTACGTATATATTTTATATTTTAATGTGTATTATAGGTTAGTGATTTATTTTGATGTGTAAAGAATTTTGTTTAAAAAAAAATGTTTATATGCTTTTAAAAGTTAAAACACATTAAATGTGTATTAACAAAAATTATGTTACTTTAAAATATAACAATATGCAAATAAATTCTCTAATGTGAAAAAATGGGTAAATTTTTGAATTTGTAACTTTTAATATAAATATATTGTTAAAATGTATTATGTAATTGAGGAAAGAACTTAAACTTTAACTGCAAGGTTTATATAAATTTTAAAATATTAACTTCAAAATTAGTAAGTTTAATTTAATTAGTAGAAAACTTTACCAATCCTCAACTAATATATCTTCAGAAAAATTACTGTGAATAAATCATTGTTCAATAATCTAACTTTTAATCAAATGTTCCAAAATAATTTTAAAAAAAAAAACAATACACAAAATCATAAAATTTAGTTACAGGATTTTTTTTTTGTGGTGCGCACTATTAATTCACCCCAACCGAACATATCTCTTTGTGAAAAACATAATTCCAAACATTAACACCATAACAATATTGCAGCAAAATAGGAATGTATTTTCTCACACTATGCATTCTTTCATTACCGATTCCATTGACAGTCGATAACATCATTTTTCCAGCATCACACAGTCATTTAGTCCACAAGAAAACTAAGGTGGTAAAATAAAACCCTTTTTTTTCCCCCTCATTTTTGCTTTCCTGACCTAACGGGACATATGTATTAGTTTTTTCATTAATAAAATAACTATATCTTTTAAAATAACTACTTTTAAAATAGAACACAAATTTAAATACTATTTTTATCCTGTGAACTTCAATGAATTACTTTTAAAATATCACTTTTTGATATGTTTAAAAAGTAAATTGATTTAAAATTGAAACTTATATTGAAACTAATTGGTAAAATAAAATTAAACTGGTTTTACTAAGAAAAAAATATTACCTAATAAAGAACTAACAAAATATTGTCAATTATATAATTATTTTTGTTAAATCTTTTAATTTAAAATAAAATTTAAATTGAATTGAGATCAAATATTATAAATTTATAATGAACTAATGAAAAATATTTTATATTTACTCAAATTAATGATAATCTCACAAATAATTATGTGTTATCTCTTGTGAGATTCAAAAAAAAAAAAAGTCAAAATCAAAATTAGCATTGGAAATACAAAATTTGAACATTCTTGTTAGAATAATAAAAGTAAATTAGTTAGAAAAAAAATGAATGTTGAATATAAATGTTTTTTGGAACAAGCATTACTTTTGGATAACTTATTTTTCATCCTGTTGATCCACATAGTGAGGCTGGGTTTGGTAAAGCCTTTTGGAGGGGTGCTTGTCCTTTTTGAAAGCAGAAGCACCTCATTTTGTGTTTGGTAAACAAAAAAGACGACGTGTTTGTGCTTGTAGCTTTTAAAAGATAGAAGTGCTTTTGAAAGCACCTAATGAGGAGCTTTTCAAAGATGACTTGTGCTTATCAAAATTAAAAAGTCTAATATAATCCTATTTAATAATAAATATTTGCATTTATTATTACATTTGTATCTATTATAGTCATTTAAAATTTTTAAAGTCATTTTATCAAACACAATTGTTGTTGCTTGTGCTTATTAAATGATCAATTTTATTTTATTTTACCAAACGTACGTGTTACGACTTTTAAAAAGTAAAAATTTTACCAAATCCACCCTTAGCGATAACTAATAAATAACAAATAAGTGAAATAACATGCTAATTTACCTAATTGTCTCGTTTGAAAAATTATTTCCCAAAATGTCATTATTTTTAAATTATTTGGTCCCATTAGCCGCTTGTATTGATGACATTTTTTTTTTCTCGATCGGTGTCAACTCACCAAAGAATCCCAAAAGGGAGGGTGAGAGGTTCAGTATCCAGTACATAAGCAGCATTCATACAAAACAAAGTAAAAAACACAATAAGAACAAGACAATTAGAATACATCCAAATTACACAACTTCCAAATCAGTATCCTTTATGCAACTGCGTTCTTTCTTTCCATTCAAGACTCCATTGATCGTGTAGTACTATAACCCTGCTAGTGGCTTTATCAACACTAGTATTGGAGTCTCTGAAAACTTTGTCATTTCTAGCATTCCAAATTGTCCATATTACAGCAAAAAAACTAGTTCCCCAACTTCTCAACAAGTCCTTATCAAAACTTACACTCATCCAGCCTTCAAAACAGTAGTCTTTATAATTTCCAGGCCAAACCCAATCCATATTCCACCATTTCAAAATATTACACCATATTTTCCCAGCATAAGAACAACCAAAAAATAAATGGTGGACTGTTTCATCATGATTATTACAAAGAACGCACCTTGCCATTTGCATTTGTATTATTCCACTCCTAGCCAGCTTCTCCCTTGTGTTCATCTTCTCTAGGATCTCGAACCAAGTCAAGAGTTCCACTTTTGGTGGAACCAAGCTCCTCCAAAGTGATTTTGTGAAGTTGAACATGTTTAGATCACAGTCTTTCTCTCTGCTCTTGTATACAACCTGTAGGAATGATTTTACAGTTTGTCACGTTCTCCTCTTCGGACTCCAACCCAGCTTAGAATTTCCAGCAGCTCTTTTAGACTATCTTCCTCCCATCCCCTCAACGGTCTTCTCCAGCATATTGACCATATCCATACAAACCCATCCCATAAACCGCAATCCTTGATAGAACATTGTTTATCACATGCCAAGGCAAATAGCCTTGGGAATTTGTTCTTCAGAATTCCTTGTTTTAGCCAATTTTCATGCCAAAATCTAATGTTCCCACCATCCCCAACCATAATCTCTACACCTATTTTGAATAACTTAAACTGCTCATTATTCTCACCTCCTAAGGACATTATGTCAGCCCAAATCCCCCCATTATAGATAGTACTCTCCCC
>JASCZI010271880.1:109674-121908 GCA_036250425.1 Stylosanthes scabra
TTAAATGCTAAGTAATGTGTAGGCAAGTACTTGTATTTAGAAAAAAGAAATCACGCTGATATAGGCTGAAGAATCAAAGCTGACATGGTGCTCTGTTTTTTATATATCCGCTTCGGCATTTGAGAATAGTTCCACTTCAATTTTTTTTTTTTTGCACAAGGCTGAAAAATTTTTAATCAAAGACTAGTACAAAGGGTTAATTATGGTGAATTTATTTGTTGATTTGTTGTTAAATGCTAAGTAATTTGTAGGCAAGTACTTGTATTTAGAAATGGATGAGGATTAAAAAAATAGAAGCGGATATACAATAAAGACGAAACGGATTTTTGAAATGAGTAGAGCGTCAAAGTAAACGTGAAAACACAAACATGGGGGAGTGTTTTTGACAAAGTTTAGAAAGGAAAAAACAAATTTGAGTTTTGAAAAAATGATGCGGAAAAGTAAGTAGAGTAGATACGGTTGTTGGATAATGTTAACTGCATAATTATTAATTCAATGTTAATTTTATAATTATTTAATTACAAGAAACAAATAAAAAAATAAGTTAACAAGTCATATTGTTTGTTATGTGGAAGGCAAATCAGGAGTAGAAAAAGGAAGGAATGGACTACGAAGAGCAGTAGATGGCTTTGTTCGTCGCATTTCATGTGCCGCTCTTATTGCATCTGATCTCATTGTGTTTTCCTTGCTCAGGATTATCTTTGCTTCAAGCTTTTTTCTGAATTCCATGAGCATGGGCTACAATTGGAACGAAAAGTTATGGATGTTAGCTAAGATTTAATAAAGTGAAACGGAATTTAAAAAAAAAAAGAAAACAAGACTAAATCAAACGTGGATAATGGATACTCACATCAATCCATTGTTCAATGTCGTATGTGCAACAACCGTGCAGTTTGGTTGGATCTATCAGTTCCATCCATTTCATCACGAACACTGCACAATCATACTCATTTGGTTGTTGAGGAACATTGATATAAGTTGGCAGCAACGACCATGAACCCTTCTTCAATATTGTTGGAACCCCAGCCCATCGCAGCAGTTGACTCAATATGTTAGACTACAAAGCCATGAAGTTGAAGCGGATTTAGATCAGGAGTAGAAACGAATTTAGAAAAGTGAAGTGGATTTTAAGTAAGATGACACTTACGGCAAACTTGTTCAGTGTTGTCCTCTCCTCTGTTGGGGAGGATATGTTCTTTGAATCTAGAACAAACATTTCTGGACCTTCTGGCCCATTCTTATCCAGAACATATAACCACCAATGTTCTGAGTACAAGACTGGTGCAAAGAACTGCATGTTAAGAAACAAATGAGATTAGTAGGATAGCTAATTCATTTATTTATTCACAAACGAAGAAAAAAGGTACTTACAAATCCGTGGGAGAGGATTTTTTCACGGTCAATGAAGCTGAGAAACTCTTTATGATTGGCAAGTGTGTTGATCTCGTGTGGTCTCCGCTTCTTCTTGTCGATCCAGTTATGGTGATGAGTCTCAAGCATCCTTGTCTAAAAACACAAATTTATCGAAGCGGTTTCAGACATACGAGCGGAAGCGGATTTAGAAAAATAGTAAAAGTGGATTTAAATAGCAAAGCGGATTCTTACAAGTATCTCTGGCGGGATGCAATACACCATCTTCTCATACCTCTTACCCTCCTCCCCATTCAGAACGTGGCACATGAGGTGTACAACCTTAATAAATGAAAAAAAGACAAAATAAATAAATAAATAAACAATTCTAATGGAAATAAAGCAAAACGGAAGCGGATTTTTGCACGAATATCAACTTACTTGTATGTCGATGTAGGATTTTGGTGCCATCGAATCAAACTGAAACCTCATTGCCTGTAAGGTCCGTGGCCCCCTAAGATTGAAGATGAGCTCATAATCGTTACCTCCCTTTGGCACCGTTGCCCAAGTTGCAACCCGTTCTTGGAAATCATCATCCTCCTCTTGGATCTGCTGTGGAGTTTCTAATGCAGGTGCATTTGCACTAACTTGCTCATCAAGGCTTTTAATAACAACCATTGTTCGAGCTGTTAGTGGAAACTCCTCTTCCATTTCAGGTGCTTTTGGGGGGGGTTTGTTCATATGCTTGAGGCGTTGGATTGTCGAAATTTAAGCTGAACGATGGCATTGAGGGATCAGGTTGTGATTCTTCTTCATGGTGAGGTTCTAGTGCTGCATCATCGGCCATGCTCATTAGGACATCTGTTATTAGCATGGAGGCTGGTGAGGAAGCGACACCTGTTGCTGGTATGGGCCTGTGAACACATAAACCGAAACAGATTTTGATATATAGGAGAGACGGATATAAAAACAAAATCCGCAGCGGATTTACAAGTGCTGTTTAAGCGGATATTAACATAAATATCTTCGGATAGAAGTACTTACACTACTTCAACAATAGATTGTGAAGGTTGTTCCTCTTTTTGCGGTTGTTGTTGTTGTTGTTGCTGTTGTTGCTGCTGTTACTGTTGTTCTTTTTCTTCCTCTTCTTCCTGCTGTTGTTGTTGTTGTGGTTCTTCTTCTTCTTCTTGGTGTAGAGTAGGGCCAATATCATCTTTTTTCCTTGGCTGCTCGTCGTTCTTAAGCCTGAGGAGTGTGTCAGTCAAGAGCAATTCTCTTGGCGAAGGCTCCAAATCCGCTTCGACTTTTGGAACCAATACACTGAGAGGTATAGGTTCAGGTTCAGGCTCAAACTCGGGCTCTTGACGCGCAAGCTCAAGCTCAGGCTCAGGCTCAGAACCTGAGGAGATATCAATGATCTCGACTAGGGGTTGTTGTTGTTGTTGTTGTTTTTGAGGAACCTCTTTTTGTGGAGGTTGATGTGGTTGTGGCTGTCTTGGTGGTAGTTGTAGTTGTTTTCCCTCTTCTTCCGGAGGTTGATGTGGTTCTTCATTGTCGTGAAGAAATTGATTGGCACTTTCAGCATTGCTGTGAGTGGGGGAATTTCCTCGCTTCCTTATTCTCCTGCTCTGGATGCGATGCCCCTCAAGATTCTTTCTTTTCCTTCTCACCATAGTTTGGCCAATCATTTCTTGATCGTCTAGACTACAAATCCGAAGTGAATATACCACTGATTAGTGAAACGGACTGGAAAGAACATATCCGAAGCGGATATTTATGTTAAAATGATGTGGATTTGGGGACTTACTTAGAAACAAGATTGTGAAGTGGGTCAGGGACGGAGTCGTTTTTCCTCTTGCTTTTCCTCTCAACTCTAACGATGGCTTCAGACCTCGTCATCTCAGAATCAGAATCATAGCCTTCTTCATAAACGGAATCAGAACTAATGTATTCTGATTCTGATGATGATCCACTTATGGTGTTCTTCTTGTGCTTTCCCTTGTTGGTTAGAGGCGCCTTGGCCGTCCTGACCAACCCCTGGATCAGAAATGAAATAAAATTGTTAGAGAACAAAATATGAAGCGGTTTTTAGAAAAGGGTCGCAGCGGATATTTAACTTACTGCTCTCATTGTTTCCTCCTGGACCATTCTCTCCCAGAGTGTTTTCCCAGTCCAGTACTGAATCCAAGGAGGCTGGGCTTTGGCTTCTCGTGAGTTCTTTTCAAAATGCGTCTCGTGAAAGTAGATAACCATCAACACGAAGCAGCATCCACTGACAGAGGCTGTGTTGTTATCCTTTGCCTTTTGGACTTCTTCTAGGAGGAAGTTATGGATATGGAGAGCCCAGTTTTGGTGCCTCGTGTTTTCCAGATTGAATATGATTCGGAGAGCTCTTGGACTGATATTTGCAGCCGAGGTGGGAAGGAGGAAGCATTTTTGAATGTAGAGAATGAAAGCTCTCTTGAACAAGTCCATGTTCTCGTCCGTGTCAACAGGGGTGCTGAAGATTAATTTTTTGAGGGCAGCCTGAGATATTCCCTGGAAATACTTGAAGACGACATAATCGTCATCCTTTAGATCTTTGCTAATAACCCTCTCGGGGTAAGTTGATCCTACGAAAGGAAGTAAAAAACGCAGCGGAATTAGAACAGAAAGTGAAACGGTTATCAAAACGAAGCGAATTCCAAGTGGAAACCGAAGCGGTTTTGTAAGGAGTTTATACCTGTGTACTTTAGGCCTAGCGCCTTGCCTATCTTCTCTGTTGTGATTTCTACGTCCCCTGCGACGGCGTGGATGATGTGGTCCTCTGGCTCGAAACGGAGGAAGATCTGTTTCAAGACTTGGTGCTTCAGGTAGTATAGTGGAAGATGTTTAAATGCTCCGAATCCGAGTTCCTCAACGATCTTCATCTTTTCTTCATCGTTATTCAGGCATTTACGGAACGCCGTTGAAACGGACAATGGGACGCAAGTAAAGTCATGACCTTGCTGCAACAACAGAATAATCGAAGCGGATTTTGGTGGTGTAAGTGAATTGAATTTTGGAGTGAAAAAAAATAACAAAAACAAAAAAAGAGATTTGTAAACAAGAAATACTTACATCCTTTTTTTCGGGATTCTTTCCCTTAGGGGCAGCACTCTTAGATTTGACAGCCTTCCTTTTTCGTGATACAGTTTCCCTTTGGTTTCCCAAATTTGTTGTGAAATTCAAAATAAAATGCACAATACACAGATTAATTAAATTGAACCAAACAAAAAGGCGAAGCAGATGTATGAAGAAAAGTTAAACGGTTCACCAAAAAAAAATGCAGAACCAACAGATTACTAGTAATACAAAAGCGAAGCGGATTTATGATCAAAAGTTAAACGGTTTTCATAGATATGCAACCAAGTCATAAGAAAGTCAAAAAAAAAAAATGAAATGATGTAGAAAATAAAGAATAAACAAAAATAAAACTCCGAAGTGTATTTGGCACACGGTTTCCTCAGAAATCAATCTTTTTGGTTTGAAACATTGAAGCAATGTTTAACAAAAATAAGTCGAAGCGAACATATAACAGAAAGCGAAACGGATTTTAATTTTGAAATCGACCCCATGTATTTTCATGACTAACAGTCAGACCAAACGAAAAATAAACCCTAAATGATATAAAGAAGTTGTGTTTTTGAGAAAAGGGCTCGAAACACGGATGTATGAAACCTAACCCTAACATGAATCCAATTTAAAAGTATTTTCGAAGCGGATACTGCATATACATTTCTGATGTGATCGATTAAAGTGAACGGCGATAAACAAAGGAAAACAGAATAGTCACTCAAAGCGTTCAACCCTAATTAAAAAGAACAAGGAATTAATGGAGAGAGAAGTGATGAACAGTACTAACCTTGTGCGACTTTGAATGTAGTTTACTGTTGTTATTCTTTGTGTGATTCTTCGCTGAGAATCGCTTGCTCTCTTCGAAGGTTCTGTTGTTCTTTTTTTTTTGAACAGTGAGTTTTTTTTTCTTGAAATGGAATGTGAAAGACGAATGGATGAAATGAATAGTGAATGGTTGGGAGGAGGATAGGTAGTAGCGGAGACTTTCATATTTTGCATTGGGTTGCGTGTCGCGACCTTTTGAATTTGGGCGGTTTGGTCGTGGAATGCACACGCCTGACTTTTGGCGGTTTGGTCGTGAAAGCACGTGCCTTGGTGAGAGTGTCTTAATGTGACTTGGTTGTTACTTGGTTATATATATACTTGTATATATAGTGTTATTGATGTTAGAAACCTTTAAAATATGGTTTAAAAATGTTTTTATGGCTTTTTACACCATCAGCATCGATTCAGTGATGTTTGATTGATTCAAAGGCTCCAACGTAAAACTGCATCGATGTAGAGCTTAACTGCATCAATTCAGAGAGCCAAAATTTCAAATTTCTCATAACGGCTAGAATCTGCACCGATTCAGAGAGGGCTCCATCGATGCAACTATGCTGAAAATGCACATAACAGCTAATTTTGACAAAATGGCTCCACTCCACCTACCATATAACGTTCTAATCATTTTAGAATGCTATAAATAGATGATTTGAAGTCTTATTTCATACACTTGATCAATTCTAAGCTATCTTATTATTATTCATCAATTTCTTGCTATTTTCAAAGTGATTTGATCACATTATTGAGAGATAACACACATTTGGTTCATAGTTCTTCAATTGTAATCATCTACTCTTCTTTGAAAGCAATCAAAGTTTGCTTACTTCTTTTGTAAGATAAGAGATTGGTTCTCTTATTATTTGAATTGAGAGATATAAACACTATAGTCGATTAGATAAACACTCAAGGTAAATTCTTGAAGTTGGGATTACTTCGAGTGGAGTGGTTTGTCGTGAGATCGTGAAGTGTTAGAATCTAAGACTCAAGATTATAAACGGTTTATCGAGAACCTTGAAGCTTGGTGATAGTAAAACTTCTCAATCGTGATTAGAAAGAGTGGACGTAGGCAATAATTGCGCCGAACCACTATAGATATTGTGTATCGTATTCTATCCTTCATCTTTTAAAATTCCATTATTTATTTTACAAGTCTTTTAGAAAGTAAAAGCTCCTTATAAGTATTTAAAAAGTGGCTTAAGTCCTTGGAAGAATACTAGTACAAGCATTTGAGTTATTTAAATTTAAAGTTATTTACGTTTCCGCGAAAATTTTACATTGTCGTTTAGATACTCAATTCACCCATGTTAAGTATCCATGCTTATTTACTAATAATGACTTTTGTCAATAACAAATAGCTCCACAAAAATTTATCTATTAATAACTCACAAATATTTTATTTCAAAGTTTAACAAAAATAAATTCATGTAATATAAGTATTTGTTTGTCAAAATAAGAAACACAAAATATCATCCAAAGTCTACATAAAAAAAGTTTAATTTTAATGCACTGACGGTGTAGAGAATTTTACACAGACATCCAATCAGATCCATGCATTTATTTGACTTTAGAAGTAGTGGATTTGAAAATTAATTACTTTTGATGATATGATAGTATGTGTAAAATTCTTTTACACTAACTGTGCATGGAAATTAAATTCCATAAAAAAACACATTAGCTTTAACCATGAAATCAATCTAACTTGTTACAACATATATCAACAGAAATACAACGTTCAAGAAGCCACTCCACAATTTTAAAGTGTTTATAATGTCGTACCCCCAAATTCCTAATTACTTCGAATATTCAAAAGTCTTTTAAATGTGAGACCTTGTGTTAACTTTTTGAAAATTGATTTTTTTTAATATCTCAACTAAAATTTTGAGAGAAACGCATACACAATTAATATTAAAAAATCATAATAAATTTATTTTAAAGTTAATTTTATGCTTGTTCTCAAAAGTGACAGTTTGGTAAATATAAAATTGAAAAATAGTAGCAGAAATAATTTTTCAAACAGATAAATTAATCTCATAAAAAGGAGGAAAAAGAAAAAAAAGAGGTGAAGTAATGAAACAAATTTTTAAATAAATAAAATAAAAGTGATATTTACTAAAATATGTCGTTTTGATAATATTTACCAACATGCATTGCATTAGTAGTATTGGTCTAGATTGATATTGTATTATTTTTAATATCGGTCCAGACCGGTACTAGGCCTAATTAGTTTTGAAAATTTTCAACCAAACCGGTTACTGGTATTGAAAATAACTCAATACCGATCTAGATCGATACTGACTCCAAAATTTTGAATGTCTCACCTTATTTATTTATTGAGTATCATCAATTTCCTGCTCATAATTACAGCACAAATTCCCATGCCAGGTTGAAAAACCAACGCTAAAAATTCAACTTTTATGTCTTCATATGATTGATACCATTGTACATTCTATCTCCACTTCTTCTTCTTCTTCCCCCGCTATATAAAAGAAGAATAGTAATAGGTTTTTTTAAAGTGTCATTCAAGGAAAACAAAAGAAAAGCTATTCATTGAACAAGTATCCAAGGAAATATTAAAAGTGTGTAGTTTCAAAAATAATTTCAAGAATATTTCATGTTATTAGCATTAAGAGCATGTTTGTAATTGTGTAAAACTGATGTTGATAGGTGATTATTCAAATTAAAAATTAACAGTCAATCAATTATTAATTTTTAAAACTTTGAAAAAAGAAAAAGAAAATCACATTAGTAGCCAACATCTCTACATTGTCTATTTTGAGTGTCTCTTGATGTATATTTATTTGCGTATGTCATTTTGTTTAGTGTGTAAACATATTTAAATAAGTAAAATTTAAAATGAAATACGAAAAGCCAATAGATTTAACTTACATTAATCAATAAGATGCTTGATATCCATTGTACATTCACTCTTTTTACTTCTTCATGGTTTTTAATGTCTAACTTTTGAACCAAATAATGGACCCCACATGAGAAAACAGAGAGAAAGAGAGAGTCTATTTTGAAAAAGTAATTAACTAATTAATTTTTTCTTAAAAGCATCATTAATTTTTTTTCAAAAAAAAATAATAATAAATAACAGGAATAACTATGATTTTTAAAAATCAATTTAGTCATAAACGTATTTTAGAACAAAAATTAATCACAAACATTATAATTTTTTTTTCAAAATGGATTGTTTTACGATTTTGCCCCTATTTTAAAAAACAAGACCGATTTTTAAGGGTCTGAACTAGTGAACCGATTTTTAGGAGACTAAACCATTACCATCATAACACCATCAATCCACCATCAACACCACCATTAATCCGCCATCACCACCATGAATACCATCACCACCATCAACATCAACCCCTAATTCCACTAGCTATTTAGAAAATTAATCCCAGACCAAAAGTAATAAATCAGTTGCAAAGTCAAATATGAAGAAATTGGCTATTTTACTCAACTGCTCTCGTTTCGAAAACTTATTCCTGGATTGCCCTCGTTTTGAAATAGTTAACCCAACTGCCCCTGTTGGACCACGGTGGCAGTTGACTTTTTTTTTACGCTGCTGACTCGGAGGCGCTAAAGCGATAAGCACCATTTACATGGAGGCGCCAAAGCGGGTAGCGCCTTCTGGTTGTAGGCACCAAATGGAAAAGTGAATGCAGGAAGGAAACCACTTCTCTAAAGGTACCTCCCACATGGAAAACGCTAGGCGCAAATGCGCGTCTTTCTTACGTGGCACAAACAACTTTCAGCTCCCTGTTTTGATTGAATGTGACAATGATACTTGTTGGTTAAATACTCTTGGGAGTACATGGTGCTTTTGTTAATGTTTCATTTCCTTTTATAATCACGTTTTTTTTGCTTCTCCTACATATTTCTTACATTAAAATTTTAATTGCAGGAAGTGACGGAATCAGAGAATGTTGTGGAGAACCGCTTTTTGAGGAGTAAAAATAAAACTGCTTTGTAATAACAACACTAAAAAAATTATCAACCTTTTAAAAGTAGGAAGGAGATGAAGTTACAATTTTAGGCTTCCATTTATATGTTTTAAATTAATAATTGTGTTAAATATTATAGGGTTAAAATAGAAAAATGAATTGGACACCAAAACTCTCCAGTCCTCATTATATATTGTTATAGATTATAGATAGACGTAAAATAGAATAGGGATATGATTTCATATGTAATTAAAGTTTGATAATAATTAAAAAAATATATCTATAAAACTTATTAACGATATCAGGTAACTAATAAAAATTTAGTAAATATTAACTAACAATTTAAATTAGATGTTCTATTTTTCTCTAGGTTTGGGATGTTTAATTTCTAAAATAAGTATAAAGTTGGTTAATGGTTGTTTTAGGTATCAAATGTTCTATAATTTTATTGTAGATATTTTATCAATAATAATTATAGATGTCTTATTTTTTGTTGGTTGATTTATTGATTAAAAAATTATTGATTACCTATACTTAATTATATGCCAATTATGTCATATGTATATAAAAAAATGAATAAGTATAGGTAGCAAATACTAAAAATAACTAATATGGGCAAGTGGCCAATAACTCTCTCTCTCTAACATTTTCTTCTTCTCTTCCGCGGCTTTTTTTATTAGAATATCCTTGTTTTCAAAACTTATTACGAGAAGGCCCTTGTTTTGAGACTATTTACGAAGCTGCCCTCGTTTTGCCTACGTGGCGACACGGTGGTAGCTTCTTTTTTTTTTCAGGTGCTGACTAGGAGGCGCGAACGGGGAAGGCGCATCCAATGTGGAGGCGGCAACACGGCAGGCGCCTCCAACGTGGTAGGCGTGGATGGCGTTGGCGCTTCCAACGTGGCAGGCGCTGGCCGCATAGGCGCCTCTACCTGCGGCTCTTTAAACAAGCAACAACCGCCTTTCTCCCTTTCATTCCACAATTTCACTTCACTATCTAAACCTTCCCTACTTCTCTCTAACACAAAATTCTCCAACCCATCTATTGGTTTCATACCAAGTAAGTCACTTACTGCCAAGTTTTATTATGTTTGTATGCTATTAATTTTTTATACTATGAATTCTGTTAGATTTAGCTAGAAATTATGAATTTAGTAGTAACTTGTTGATGTATGTTAGTTGAGTAATTAGATTAAATCCCTAATTAATTAGTTAGATTAGTTGTGTTAGTGGTTATAAAAATTTTAGTTATTGGAATTGTATATTTTATTTATGTTTGACTAATTAGATTATTTATATGCGTCATAGAACTATTTGATACATGCTACTAGGTTCAATTAGCTTTATTTATGATTGAATTAATTTGATTATGATAATATTTATATACATGTAATTGATGTTATGTTGCTATTTCTTAATTGAATGGTTACATTGGATGCGTAAGTTAGGGAATGATTTGTTCGTTAGTTAGAATAGTCGGCTAAGTGGTAGAATTAAAATGTATGTCGTTAGGGCATAGACTATGAATGTCGCTAAATTGCGTTGCATGACCTTGGAAATAGCGTTGTTATGCTACCACTCAAGTGTCTTATGTATTTCATCGTATAGATTATGGCTCCGCTGACTGCATTGGTGCATTATAATGGTCGTGCAATTGATGATGACAACATAGAGAGTAATCTTCCCTATGATGGGCCGAAACCAAAGGCAATGACCATGAAGACTTCATTTACTCTTGAAACGCTGAAACTAACCCTTCACAAGAAGCTTGGTCTTAGTGACAACGTAATCATTGGTAGGATGGCATATCGCATACCACATGCGGTTGATGTGGGAAAGTGGCAGCTTGTGGATGTTGACGACGACATCGCATGCATATTCGACATGCACGCGGTTTCTGGTGGTTTTAGAACAATGTATTTGTATGTGGAGCCTAAAATGGGTGACAACTTGGCGCATACTCCTTTTGTTGGTCGAACTATTAACACACAATCATCGCAGGCATCGGCTCAGAGAGGTTCAAACAACTCTACACCGAATCCTACTGCTGAGGGAAATCCTACTACTGAGGAAAATCGTCCTACTGAGGGAAATCCTTTGATGAAGGACATATTGAGTGACATAAGTGATCATGAAGACGAATTCTTGAATGGTGAACAGGAGGACGAAGATATTGCACCTGATCAACCTTTTGAGGGGATGCATGGTGTGGGGGATGTTGCGGGTCATGTCCAAGCTTTAGTTGCATGCCCACCTAGTTTTCATGCACCACCTAGTTCACTGTTTTCTGACATTAATTGGGAGGCTATGGAAGGAGCAAGGGAATTTCCAGAAATCCGAAGTGACGCCGGATGGAATCCGGACACCGAGGTGAGAGTTGGTTTAAAGTGGCAAACAAAGGAGCAATTAAACAGGGCTTTACGGGACTATTCTATTAGGAGGCATCAAACATTTAAGATGGTTCAGTCTGACCCACAGAGGTTGGCTGTTAAGTGCCCAAGGGTTGTGGACGGGTGCAATTGGGGGGTTAGAGCAATATGTAGCAAGCGGTCCGGTGCTTGGGAGTTGAAGAGGTACAACGGTCCGCACACGTGTTAATGCAAACATTTTGCAGGACCATAACAAGCTGAGCTCCGCGTTGATCTGTGACATAGTATTGGAGATGATTAGAGTGAAGCCGGAGATTCCGGTTAAGTTGATCATGGAGAGAATCCGTGGTCAATACGGATACAATATGAGTTACAGGAAAGCTTGGTGGGCAAAACAGTTGGCTATTGTGAAGGTTTTTGGAGATTGGGATCAATCATATAACATGTTGCCGAGATGGATTGATGCAATGAAGATGTGCATGCCCGGCACAATAATGCTGCTCCAACATGAAGACTTTGTTGAGGGGGGCCGTGTTGACACTTCAAGGAAGGTATTCAAGAGAATGTTCTGGGCTTTCAAGCCATGCATTGATGGGTTTAAATTCTGTAAGCCTATCATACAGATCGACGACACTCATTTGTATGGAA
>JASCZI010271880.1:123601-135033 GCA_036250425.1 Stylosanthes scabra
ACTAGCTGGAAATTAAATCACATGATGATTAGGTTTAACTAGAGATAGTCAAGCTAATTGTTATGCAACTAAAATTCTGTGGGTTAAAATTGGATTAGAACTAGTTTGGATATAGTGACAAGTAATCTAATCTAGGATCACTTTTGAGACTCATAAGGGTTAGAATCGGATTTATACCTTCATCTAATTATTTGATTGATTGACTAAGAGATTAGCTTTTGATTAGGAAATTAGAAACTGAGTCACTAAGAGATTAGGGCTTAGTTACACTAGATTCGTTGTGCTTGATAACTGAGAACCTTAGAATTGTGATTGAATGTATACATTGGCCCTCAAGGGAAAAACATTTCCAAAGCTCTTAACACTCTATTCCACTGATTAAATCTCAAGTAATTTTCTGCTCTCTTTACTCATTAATTTCGTGCAACACATCACCATTCTCTTCAAGTTTTATTTTGATCTGCTTAGATTGATTGATAGATAGTATTGCTTGGTCCTTTATTCCTCGTAGGAACGATACCCACTTCACCGTGGTATTACTTGAACGATTCGGTGCACTTGCCGAAAGAGTCATCAATACCATAGGTTCTGTCTTCGCCACGTTGCAAGTAACTTCAATAGCACCTTTGAGAATGCGGATTTGAAGGCGAGAGTTATATTATTAGGTAAAACATTATTTATTGGGTTTATAAAGACTCCTTATGTTATGCTATGTATGTGAATTACTTTTGTGTCAATATTTGGGTAACCTTGTGTAACAACTAATTTTGTCAGGGTACGAGGCCAATAAGATGGAATTCGATGCGGAGTTTGAGAACTTTGTGACCACTGATATGATGGGTGTGTTTTTTGGTAGAATGACCAAGTCACAATGGAGTCTTGCACACGACGAGGGTTATAGGTTTGGGCACATGACAACCAATCTAGCTGAGTGCATTAACGACGTTCTAAAAGGAGGCCGTAATCTCCCCATTACCCCTTTGGTGCAGATGACATATTACAAATTGGTTGAGTACTTTGTTAGGTACAAAGGGAATTGACGCCGGGACGTCGTTTGGACCACCAATCTTGGCGAGGTTAACAACCCCACTATGGTGGAATTAGCCAAGAACCCACCTTGGTTGGCCAAGCCAAGGATGCACCTCTTACTCTACAAAGAGCCTAGAGGAAAATAAGCACAAAGCTTATTTATATATAACTCAACTCAACTCAACATATCAACATAAGGGGTACATGAGCTTATTTATACTAGTAGGGGAGGGGGAAACTTCAAGACTTGGCCTATGTGGGACTAATTCATAACACACATAGGCTAATATATAACACACATACTAAACTATACTTATTTAATTAACACACAAACTTAAATACTTAATCATAATATTATTATATTAAGATGCTCCTGCATCAGGAATGCCATTAAGAAGTTGATGGCCGACTCAAGAGAGTTCATTGATGATTTCATGACTGAATGGGAAGCTAACTGCTGGAAGGCAACTTCTTACTATGTTGTCAGATTTGATATCAACACAACTAAGTTTCAGGTGTGGGAGCAATACAACCCATTTGCAGATGACGGTGGAAAGAAGTTCACAGTGAACCTAGAGAATCAATACTGTGATTGTGGTCAGTTCCAGGCGTTGCATTACCCATGCTCGCATGCTATTGCAGCTTGCACAAGGTACTCTGTTGATCCGAAGCAGTATGTGCATGAGGTCTACAAGTGGTCTAGCGTGTTGAAGGTCTACGAAGGTGAATGAGAGCCTATTCAGGACGAGTCGTGGTGGCCACCGGCTCCGCCATATACGCTTTTACCTGACCCTAGACTAAGAAGAGATTGCGGTCGCCCTAAAAGCACTCGCATTAGGAACGAGATGGACTGGACAGAATCCCAATCTCGTCAGACATGCTCGCAGTGCAGCGGAGTAGGTCACAATCGAAGGCGGTTCCCTCAGAATGTGGGGTCTACTGATGGAGCTGGCCCATCCTCATCACATGCTTCTTAGCTTGTGTTATTTGCTTTCCTAGATTACGTTGAGATTTTGCATGTTATGTTTTATGTCTAGCATTATGTGAGAACATCTAAATGTGTTGTGAGACTGTTTATGTTTTCTAATTTGGTTTAGACTCCGTGTGTTATGTTTTATATTTATCGTCATGTATGTTATTTGGTTGAGAACATCTGTGTGTAATGTGAGACAATATTTGACTTGTTATTCAGACTCCCGGTACTCTGTTTTATGTTATGGTTTATACTTGTCGTGCTAATCCTTTATTACCTGATATTATTTGTTTGTAACATGGGACATTATTAATGAATTATGTTTATCAGTTACCAGGTATCCTGTCATGGCAGCAGAGCCCAAACTGTTGGAGCTGCAAGAGTATCATGTTTCCCAGCATGTTTAGCGGGGGGCACCTGACCGTATACTTTCTGTTAGGCGTGGAGGTTTAGATAAGCACCACGATCCTCTAGCAGCTATACTACAGCACCTAGAGCGTGCCGAATTCCTCGATGTCGCTCACATGGGATACGCACACCTTCCACATGATCCAGGGTGAGTGTACGGTGATGTTAGAGGATGTTGGGATGATTTCAGGTCTCCCTATTGACGGGAGAGTGGTCACGGGTGTCACCGAGATGGATTGGAATAATCAATGTGGAAGATTGTTAGGAGTTGTTCCACCGCATGACCAAATGAGAGGGGCACGTTTATCTCTGCCATGGTTGTGCGATCATTTTCACCATACACCCATTGAGGGCGAGGATAGCCCTGAGTACACGGAACAGTATGCAAGAGCTTATATCCTGAGGCTTATCGGGGGGATTCTGTGTCCAGACCATTCTGGCAAGTTGGTGCACCTTATGTACCTACCTTTATGCTGGCACCTATAGTTGGGGATCAGCGGTTCTTGCTTATCTGTACAAAGAACTATGCAAATCCACTGCTTATTCTGCCAAAGAAATTGGTGGAGCATGCATTCTGCTCCAGTTTTGGGCATGGCACCGATTTCCAGGTATCGCACCTCAGTTATTAGACGATACCGACCCTACACTGTTACATGCTTATTCTGAGGAGCGACTTCCATTCCGCCCTTTGGGGTTCAGGTGAGCCAACGTTATTTCATTCATATCTTTATCTTTACGTCAATATGTTCTTAAACTTATTTTGTATTATATGTTCATTGCTTTAGGTGACATAGTCATAAGATCCTAACAGATGGTCCGCACCATGCATTAGTGTATTATAGGAAATTCTTCGATACAGTGAAGCAAAGCGGGGTTAGTTGAATTTTCTTTGCTCAGCGCATTAAAATTCTGAAACGATATTCGTATATATGCTTGTAAGACTTACAATAGTGATATTGACTGTTGCAGATTGTATGGACTCCATACGTCGGTGCCATTGTGCCGGATTTTTACACACAGGGGGCTGAGGTTTGGCGTGCACTAGTGCCCATGATCTTATTCCACATTGTGGAGTACCACCAGCCAGATCGAGTAATGCACCAATTGGGACTTGATCAACCAATTCCTTGACGAGCACACCAGCCGGATCAGTTACAATCGGTGACACTATCTGGTAGGACAGATGAGGTTTGGCTTGTTACTGATAACTTTCGGCAAGTATACCGAATCGTTCAAGTAATACCACGGTGAAGTGGGTATCGTTCCCACGAGGAATAAAGGACCAAGCAATACTATCTATCAATCAATCTAAGCAGATCAAAATAAAACTTGAAGAGAATGGTGATGTGTTGCACGAAATTAATGAGTAAAGAGAGCAGAAAATTACTTGAGATTTAATCAATGGAATGAGATGTTAAGAGCTTTGGAGATGTTTTTCCCTTGAGGGTCAATACATACATTCGAATACCAATTCTAGGTTCTCAATTATCAAGCACAACGAATCTAGTGTAACTAAGCCTTAATCTCTTAGTAACTTAGTTTCTTATTACCTAATCAAAAGCTAATCTCTTAGTCAATTATATAACTAAATAGGTGAAGATCTAAATCCGATTCAAATTCTTATGAGTCTCAAAAGTGATCCTAGATTAGATTAAATGTCACTCTATCCAAACTAGTTTTAATCCAATTTTAACCCACAGAATTATTAATTGCATAATAATTAACTTGACTATCTCTAGTTAGACTTAATTATTATGTGATTTAATTTCCAGCTAGCATAAACTAATAGATCTTTCAATCTAATTAATCTCGCCCTAGACAAGTTAAGAACATCTCTCAGTGATTCTAAACTATTAAGATAAAGAACAGAAAATTAAATCATGCATAGAAGATAACTGAAAATACCTCAATGAATTAATAAACGAATGTACATAATTGACTACCTCATGCTGGGTGAACAGAGCTCCTCACCCTTAACAATGGAGTAGTTTAGCCTTGCATAATGAAATCTAAAACCTAAAATTGAAGTAAAGTAACGTGTAGAGTTTTTTTTGTGCTGAGAGGAATCTCTCTTTTTATATCCTACTAACTAAAACTAATTTACAAATTAAATCAAATTCAAATCTAATCTAATCTAATTTTAATCATAATCTTAACCTAATCTTATCTCTTATGGTTACAAGTCCTTATCTTCTTCTTTTGAGTCTTCAATCAATCATATCTTTTATCTTTCCAATTGTGCCCTTGATTGATGAATGAAATTGAGGTCTAACAACTTTGGATTGGAATGGATTTGATAAAACTGACGTGGAGCGCTAAAGCTTTCCCACGTATAACGTGTAGCTCCCACGTATAACGTGGGAGTTCTGTCAATTGTGGATTCTTCTGCTTCACTCCTACGTATAGTGTGGCTTTCCCACGTATAACGTGGGATCTCTGGATGAGAGAGAATTAATTCCCACGTATGGCGTAGGTGGCTTACGTATTACGTGCAGCTTGGTTCTTTGGTTTACGCTTGGAGTGCTTATTCCGGGTGCTTGACTAGTTGACCGGAGTTCTTGTTCCGGGTAGTTGACTTTAGCAGGTGTCAGCCGGTTGAATGCTCCGGACGCCTCTCTTGATGGGTACCTATCCGGGGTGTTGCTTCCGTGTTAGTATTCCGGATTTTCGCCTTGCAGTTTTAACACGGAGTACTCGGAACTCCCTGGATGAAACCAGTGGATGGCATCCGGAACTCCCTGGACAAGGATAACGGAATGCACTCGGAGGGGACTCAGAACTCTCTGGATGTAGTTAGCACTCGGAGAGAACTCGGAATTCTCTGGATGTAATTGGCACTTGAAGCACTCGGAGAGACGTCGGAACTCTCTGGATGTAGTTAGCACTTGAAGCACTCGGAGTTATCTCGGAACTCCCAGGAGGATGGTGGCGTGAAGCACTCGGAAAAGACCTCGGAACTCTCCGTTTTTATTGTCTTCTTCAATTTTCTCTCAATTTTTCATTCTCCTTTCTTCAATCTCTCTCAAAGTGGTCTTTACTTACCTAAAACTCTTAGTGAATTCTCTAAAATATAAACACAACTCAAAAAAACATCAAGTTTGTTTGATTGATCAATTAATAACAATAATTCACCAAGATTATCACAATAATTAAGAGAAATTGAAGCTAAAAACATCCCAAGATGCACACGCATCACAACACCAAACTTAATCTTTTGCTTGTCCTCAAGCAAAGCAAGAATTAAAAAAAATATTCAAGGTTCAATTTCTCTTGCTCTACTGAGCCTCTTTAAGATTCCCTCATGGTACTTCTTTTATACTAAGCTAATCTTTCGGAAAGATGAAGTCCTCAAGTCCTCTCTCTTAAGGGTTATTATGCAACTTCTTCTTCAGTTTATTTACTTCTCTCCAATCAGTATTTTGCTCAGTTTAAGAAACTTTTTATGAGGGATTTTTCTTGACTTTTAATGCTCTGTTACAAGGCAGCTCTTTGGAGTAGGTGTTCAATCGATAATCCCGAACCAGTTGGCTCAAGTTATCAAGTGATAAAGCACTCCTCGGATTTACTTACCCAAGCCTCTCCTTGAACAATTGCACCACAAGCATATAACATGGAAGATTTCCTTGAGTTTTTCTTTTTATTTCTTTTTCTTTCCCAGTCATTGATGCTCAAAGCCTTAATTATTTATCTTGTATTTGCTTTCCCTCTTTCATTCTTAATTTTGGAGTTTTTCTTTTTAACATATTTATGAAGAAGTCACATAATAAGCTTCTCTAGAGGATTTCTCAAAAGGAACTACTCTTCCTAATCAATTCTCAAAGCATAATTCATAACCACAGAAGTCTCTTATTGAGTTTTCATGTAAGCATTACATCTCTCAAAAGCATATGTCAAATTCAGCACTTGCTTTGCCTAATGATCACTCAAGAGATTACATGGCATTTATTCAATTGAAAAACAGACTCACATTTTGACAAAAGACTCGACACAAATAGATTCACAATTATGGAGACACAATGACATTAACCACAAGGAACATAAGTAAACATAACGGATATGGTTTTTATTATGAGAGGACAAAGAAAAGAGAACAGAATTCCTCACCTTTTGTTGACCCTCTCACTCTTTCTCACTCGATTATACTTACCATTCCTCGGATGCACTTGAGGCTAGCTCCTCTGAATTTTCTTCTTCAGAATCTGGCACTATCTCCATTGTTTTACCTTTATTTGCTTCTCTTGTTTTTTTAGTTGCCGCCTCTTGAAAGATGTTATGATACCTAGCCTTCTCTTGACGCATCTCCTCCTCTTTTTGCCTATGAATGGCCAAATTGGTCATTGTCACTGGAATTCCCTGGATCTCCATCTCTTTGAACTGCCTTGATGTGTCTTGGTACGGAAAGAACATTTGTTCATTGGCCATTTGATTAGAATAGCACAAGAAACTTATTTGATCATCCATGTGGTTCATTTTTGTGTTGATGGCCTCAAAGCTTTTCCTATTTTCCTCTTGTTGTTGGTTAAGCCTCCTATAAATTTGTGACATGGAGGCGTCAAAGTGAGTGTAGAAGTTGGAAGGGAACTCTTGTTGTGGTAGTTGTTGTGGTCGAGCTTCTTGTCTTGCTTGCTTTGGATTTCTTGCTCTTGTTTCCCTCACTCTTACCATTGCTTCTCCTACTATTGGTGGCTCTTGAGGGATCAAGGTGTCATCCATAATGAATACTTTTTCTTCTTTACATAGGGCTGCAATGATGCTTGGGAAGGGGAGACTGGATGCTAAATCTGTCTTATAGACAAATTTGTACATCTGATCAGCAATTATCTCCTCCACATCAATATTCTCTCCAATGGTGATGGAGTGAATGAGCACAGCCCTCTCTACAGTTAACTCAGAACGGTTGGTGGTTGGAAGGATGGATCTACAAACAAAGTCGTACCAACCTTTGGCCATAGGTTCAAGGTCATTCCTTCTCAAGAAATGAGGTCTTCCATCTCTGTGACGAACCCAATCTGCTTCTTCAATGCAGAGTTCTTCAAGCACCTCCTCAAGCCTATAATCCTTGTTTGCCTTCCTTTCATGATAAGAGGCTGCATTGGGGAATGGGTTGCTCTTCAATTTCAGCACCCTCTTGATGTCGCTTGGGGCAAAGCTTATCTCTTTTCCTCTCACCATTGTCTTGTATGTATGGTGCTTCCTATTTTCTTTTTCCGGCTCCCAAGCATTGGCATAAAATTCTTTGACCATGAGATGTCCAACTGCTTGGATCGGATTAGTGAACTTCTCCCACCTTCTTGCCTTAATTTGAAGGGCACAAGGGGAGAGGATATCATCATTCACTGAGATGATTAGCTCTGGAAGCACCTTTCTTGCGGAAAGCTTTGCTTTGTAGTGTGCCTCATGGTAGAGAGACTTGAATTTGGGCACTTCACTGCTTGATGATTCCACAGCTTTTCCCTTTCTTTTCTTAAACAATCCTGCCATTTTAATCACAAAAGAGAATAAAGAAGAAAAAGAAGTGTGTGAGTGAATGAGTTTTGAGTGAAAGAACACACCCCCAACACCAAACTTAAAGTTTTTGCTTGTCCCCAAGCAAAAGAAAGAATCAGAATGTGTGAAGGGAAGGGAGTGAGGGTTGTGTATTGAAGAAAGAAAGAAGATGAAGATGTGGGTGTGAGGGAGAGAGAGCAACGGGAATGAGTAGAGAATGTGAGTTATGAGTTATGATGGTAGGGTTTAAATATGGGTTTATGATGATAATGAATGGCAATGATCAAATAATGCATGTATGAGATGAATGGATGAGATGAATTATGTTTGAAAAAAAAGATTATGATCTTCCCAAAATCTGATGGGAATTTTGAAAAAAACAATGCTTGATTGGATGAATGCATGCTATGAATGTGGTTTCTTGAAAAGATGCAATCTTTTATTGAAAACAAGCAAGAATCTCTGAAAAGCAGTTATGATTTGATGAATCAATGCAAAAAGAAGGGTTTTTGAATGCAAAATCATGAATGAAAGGGGCCCCCCAACGTATAAAACGTTGAGATTCAAATTCTGAATCAGGGGGTTCACATATGACGTGAGTGCACCACGTATAACGTGGTGCCTCTGACCAATTGGGGATGAATGTATGTTATTTCACATATGACGTGACTATCCACGTATAACGTGGGCTCTCTGGAAGAGAGAGAAATAACTCCCACGTATGACGTGGGAGGCTTACGTATAACGTGTAGCCTCTGTCAAATTGGGTATGCAACGAGTGAATTTACTAGGTATAACGTGAGTTGGGACGTCATACGTGAGATTTAAAATGCATAAAGGAGTGTGAGGCAATGAGCCCACGTTATACGTGGATAGTCACGTTATACGTGGGGCTCTTGCCTCAATGAATGATATGCATTGCTCTGTTTTTCTCCCTTGTTTTGATGAAAATGTTTTCTTCTTTCCTTCTTCTTCTACAAAACAAATTAAGAGAAGAGATAATATGATAGGTTAGAGATAAGAATGAAGATTGCGAAATTTTAAAAACTAAACTAAACTACTAAGGATACTTTTATTGGGTTGCCTCCCAACAAGCGCTCTTTTATCGTCATTAGCTTGACGGTGCTTGATCTCTAAGTGAGATTGTGGACGATTTTCTCATTTTCAATGATGCCTCCTAAATAATGCTTGAGTCTTTGTCCATTGACAGTGAACTTGGAGCTATCTTTATCATTCATGATCTCAATGTGACCATAAGGAGAGACTTTAGTGACTGTGAAGGGTCCAGACCATCTTGTCCTCAACTTCCCGGGAAAGAACTTGAGTCTTGAGTTGAATAATAGAACCTTATGCTCAGGTTCAAATGATCTTGGCTGGATCCTCTTGCCATGAAACTTCTTTGTTCTTTCTTTGTATATCAATGAGTTCTCATAAGCTTGAGTCCGGAACTCATCAAGTTCATTCAGCTACAGAAGTCTCTTTTCAGATGAGGCATTAGTGTCAAAATTTAAAAATTTGATTGCCCAAAATGCCTTGTGTTCTAATTCCACTGGAAGGTGGCATGATTTGCCATAGAGAAGCTGATAAGGTGACATTCCAATTGGGGTTTTGAATGCAGTTCTGTATGCCCAAAGAGCATCGTCGATTTTTAATGCCCAATCTTTCCTTGATGTAGCAACGGTCTTCTCTAAAATCCTTTTTAACTCTCTATTGGATATCTCTACTTGGCCACTAGTTTGCGGATGATAAGGAGTGGCTGTCTTGTGCTTGACACCGTATCTTTGGAGTAGAGAATCCAATTGCTTGTTGTTAAAGTGGCTTCCTCCATCACTGATTAGAGTTCTAGGAACTCCAAATCTGCTGAAAATGTTCTTCTTGAGGAACTTAATCACCACTTTCGAATCATTAGTGGGTAATGCAGCGGCTTCCACCCACTTAGAGACATAATCCACTGCCACTAAGATATAATTGTTCGAATAAGAGGTTGGGAAAGGTCCCATGAAATCAATCCCCCATACATCAAACAATTCAATTTCAAGGATAAAATTCTGTGGCATTTCTTGTCTCTTTGTCACAGTGCTTGTTCTTTGGCATCTATCACACTCCTTAACAAATTGGAATGCATCTTTGAAGAGTGTAGGCCAATAGAATCCACTTTGAAGGACTTTTGTTGTTGTCCTATTACCATTAAAGTGGCATCCATATTCTGAACCATGGCAATGCCATAAAACACTTTTCTGCTCCTCTTCCGGAACACACCTTCTTACGAGTCCATCTATGCATCTTTTGAATAAGTATGGGTCATCCCACACATAATGACTAACATCATGCAGCAGCTTTTTTCTTTGATGTTTGTTAAAGTCCTTGGGAACTATTCTCATGGCTTTGAAATTGGCAATGTCTGCGAACCATGGCAGCATCTTCACTTGAAATAGTTGCTCATCCGGGAACTCTTCTTTGATTGGTAAAATAGGGGCAGAGGGTGTATCATGCTTGAGTCTTGAAAGATGATCCGCTACTGGATTTTCAACACCTTTTCTGTCCTTGATCTCTATGTCAAACTCTTGAAGAAAAAGGACCCATCTGATTAATCTTGGCTTTGAATCCTGCTTAGAGAGAAGATACTTAAGAACAGAGTGGCCAGTGTAAACTATCACTTTTGATCCAACAAGATAAGATCTGAACTTATCAAAAGCATACACAATAGCAAGTAATTCATTTTCAGTGGTAGTGTAGTGTTTCTGTGCATCATTCAAAACCTTACTAGCATAGTATATGACATGCAACAATTTTTCTTTCTTTTGTCCTAGAACAGCACCTATTGCATGGTCACTAGCATCACACATTAATTCAAAAGGTAGAGACCAATCAGAGCTGTGACAAGTTTGGTTTTCAAAGTTTTAAAGGCCTCCATACATTCTTTATTAAAATCAAAAGAATTTGCAGCCACCAAGAGGTTGCTTAAGGGTTTTGCAATTTTTGAAAAATCCTTTATAAATCTTCTATAAAATCCAGCGTGGCCTAGGAAGCTCCTAATTGCTTTCACATTGATTGGTGGAGGTAATTTTTCAATTACCTCTACCTTGGCTTTATCTACCTCTATGCCTCTACTAGAAACTTTGTGTCCAAGAACAATACTCTTAGTTACTATGAAATGGCATTTTTCCCAATTAAGAACAAGGTTTGCCTCTTGACACCTCTTTAAAACTAAGGCTAAATGATGCAAACAAGTATCATATGAATCCCCAAAAATAGAAAAATCGTCCATGAAAATTTCAATGAACTTTTCTACCATGTCAGAGAAAATAGAGAGCATGCATCGTTGGAAAGTAGCAGGTGCATTACATAAACCAAAAGGCATTCTACGATAAGCAAAAACACCAAACGGACATGTAAATGCCGTCTTCTCTTGGTTAACCAGATCAACCACAATTTGGTTATATCCGGAGTAACCATCAAGAAAACAGTAAAAAGCATGTCCGGCTAACCTCTCAAGCATTTGATCAATGAAGGGCAGTGGAAAGTGATCCTTTCT
>JASCZI010271880.1:162499-180816 GCA_036250425.1 Stylosanthes scabra
TCATCATGGATTTCCAACTTTTGATCATTTCCGGAAGCAAAGTTCCTGAGAATTTGTTGTGAGAACAATCCAGGATATGAAGTTTAGAAAATGTGCATGGCTTTGGGCACTTGATAGGGCCATAAAATTCATTATGGCGCAAAGAGATAACTTTCAACTCAGGTAGAGTGCTCAACCAAAAGGGAAATGAATCATTAATTTGGTTATAACCCACATCAAGAAACTCTAGCATTCTACAATTGATCAAAGCTCTTGGTAACCCACCCTGCAAATTGTTTTCACTTAAATCAACAATCCTAAGGGCACTTCCAATTGGATATGTTTGAGGAATATGGCCAACCAGCTTGTTTCCTTGTAGCATTAAAGCTTGAAGAGATTGGCACAGTTTCACCATTCAGCTTTTTCGAACCTCAAAAAAGGGAGAAAGCACATGATGATTTAACACTCACAACATCCTAGGTGGGACCTTAGACATAGCACCATTCAACTAAGAAGCAAGAGGCCATTATCAGCATGGAATATACACTTATGCTTTTCTCAAATCTACACAATTTTGGCCGCTAGAAGTTTCTCCAACAAAGCACTCAATAACATGAGGGCACTAGCCTTTCCATTGAACTATGAACAAATATGTAGGTACAAAGTCAAGGAGGGGGCTAAACTATTGCGCCTCTCTTCCAAGACTTCATTTGCACGATCAAAGCAAAGAGAATGATAATCTAAACTAGGGAAACAAAATATGTATTAGTGAAACATTTTGCTTCAAAGATGGGCACCGTTATGAACTGGCTAGTTGAAACTTGAAGAGCGACTCCATCTTCCCTGTAAATAATCCTCCAAGGAGACAGTCGGCTCAGTGCTACTGATAGAAACTGCGTCATCCTCCACATCCAGTAAAGCAAGGTTAAGGTGGGACTGAATATTAGTTGGAATCGATTCCCCATCAAGTCCATCAGGACCCACTGGTGTGTTAACTTCTTGTTCTGCCCACTTAGTCACTTCTTCATCCCCTTGCAGAAGTTTCAATATCTGCAATTAAGAAACACTACTGCTATTATTAAAAAAATACATAAAGTTGCAGAAAATGGAATCAAGTGAATTTGCACAAACAACACACTTACAAGGCTGATTTGTGGTCGCAATCTAGATTCTCGTCTAATGCAGAGAGTAGCAGCCAAAATCATTCTGTTGATCTGGCAATGGTCATATTCACAGCCTAGGTTTGGATCAAGCAAATGGGATAACTTCCCACCTTTCACAATTCGTGTTGCCTGCATATTGTCATCCAAGAATTAGGATGCATGTCTTTTAGGATGTTGGGTTCTTAGTATTGGTTATGCACTTCTTTTGTTTTACAGACAGTTTTGTCATTATTGTAATTCATAACACTGGAAAAACAACTTACCCACATAACAAGGCTCTCCTGGCCCTTTGGACATTCATTGTCAATGGGCTTCTTATTCGAGAGAAGCTCAAGGAGTACAACACCAAATGCATATACATCAATCTTGTCCGTAACTCTACCATGCATAAAATATTCAGGAGCAAGGTATCTGCCAAACGAAAAGCTGTTCATACTCCAAATCAAATTAAAAGTAAAGGCAAACAAGCCAAAGGAGGAAATGCTACTTACCCAAAAGTTCCAGCCACATCAGTAGAAGCAACATGGGAAGAAGAAGTACCCCAGCTAGCTAGTCCAAAATCTGAGAGCTGAGTACATGGTACACATGGCATAAGGCTTATCAACACATAATTAAGTTTAAAAAATTTCAAAAGGTAACAAGTGCCCAACTGAGAAAAGGAAGAAGATAAACTACAGTACCTGAGGCTCAAAATCATCTGAAAGAAGGATATTTGAAGATTTTACATCCCTATGGACCACAGCCTGCGGACAGCCGTTGTGAAGATAGTCCAATGCCTCAGCCACACCGACAGCCACCTTAAACCTCTCTTTCCAACCAAATGTATCACAATCCTTCTTATTGCCTTTGGCAGAAAGAAAAAGGTAAAAAAGACCGATTAGAGAATGTGAGGATCTATGTAATACCTTGCAGAAAGCCCAGGATTTAAGTATTTACCATGGAGGTTTTCTTCTAGGCTTCCCCTTGATAAAAAATTATAAACCAGTAGTAGATGATTTCCCTCAAAACAAAATCCAGATAGAGATATTATATTCTTGTGATCCAAAGTTGTCAGGATCTCAATTTCCTGAACAAACTCCTTCACCACATCTACAGATGGTTTCAAAATCTTCACGGCCAATTCCTTGCCATCTGGAAGTTGTCCGCTGTATACATAACTACTTCCCCCTCTACCCACCAAGTTTTCTGATTAATGACAGGGTTTATAGAAACTTGTTAAAAAGACATGTCAAGCAAATGATAATAACAAAATCAGGGGAGTTGAAAGTCAGAGTAAGCAAGCAAACCAGGTGAGAAGCTAGCGGTTGCAGATGCAAGTTCCTGCAAACTATACGATCTACACGAAGACAAGTACTTATCTTGCAAACCCTCCAACAATTCTATAGAAACACTACTCAAGTCACCACAAAGGGAGGAAATAGGAAAGGTGGCAGAAGATCCAAATGGCACAATGGCACCACTCTCTCCATCCAAGGCATAACTGGACTTATCATTGTTGTCAGTAGCATTAGCCTGTTTCTGATCTGGGTGGACTACAGCTGAAAAATGCCAACTGGGATGCCGCAAAGGGTGCTGGAAAACAATTGAGTTTGAGTTTTTCAGTGATGACTTAGAGGTATGCTTCCGGGGGTGGAACACATGGCGAAGCAGCCACCAACCGGGTTTTGACTGGTTCGAATCCCTCATCACAATTGAATAACAAGGAGAAGGAGCATCATCAACTTTCGGAATCGGTACCAAAGCCAGAGAATTGTCTTTTTCAGGATCCTCTGGTGGTGCCAACACCACTGCACAACTCTCACAACTCTTCAGGTTTTTCGAACCACAAGCCACCAACGATTTTGGCAACAGTAGTGAACCTTCTTGTAATTTCTCTGCCATTTTAACAACATCATTTTGTATCATTCTCAATTTCTTGTTAATTTTCCTTTCCCTAACCAAAAGAATGATCAAATCTACATCTGATAACAAATCAAAATCATCATACTCATAAAAAAGCTGAAAGAAAATTAACCTTGATCAGAGTGTGCCCTAGAAGCTTCTCTGCAGAACGCGATTTTGCAATTATTATCAATCGCGAAAACAGAGACACACTTGGGCAATTTCTTAGCGCAGTACTTAGCAACCGAAACCGATGACCGAATTGTATGGTGCGTCGCGGAAGTTCCGAGAATCACAGTGTCAACACCAAACGACGTCGCTTCCTGCACCAGAACCTTCCTCGCTGAAGAGCCTCTACACACTTTCAGTTTCAAATCAATCTGCATTAAAACCTCTCCATTACTTTTTTTTTCTTTTAAATGATCATGAGAATACGTTAGTACTAGCAACAACCAAAATAGTAACTGCTCGTTTCTGATTTTTTTTTTCTTTTCCTTTAACCGCTTTCTTGGCCACGAAACAAGCGAGTGAGATTATAAAATGTAACGGAAACGGAACCTGCTTTAAATTGCAGAAGCCTTCGTATGCGGCGAGAACGGAATTGAACGTCTTAACGAGAGATAGCAGCGTTGACGTGCCTTCTGCAACGAGATTCCACGTAACGTTACAAAAACGCAAACGAAGTCGAAGCAGAGAGAGAGAGAGAGAGAGAGAGAGAGAGAGAAGAGAGATACCGATACCAGTGATGGTGTCGAGCACGTGGAGTGCAATGACGTGGTCGCCGGGCTCCGCTACCTTAACGAGCGCCCACGTCAGCAATTGCCGGCTCCGAGTATCCAATTTCACTCCGACCAGCACTTTCCGGCCACCGTCGGAGGTGGAGGCAGCGGCGGCTGCGCTGTCAACACCGATCATCAACTTCATCGGAAAACAGGTTTCTCTGAATTAGTAACTAACTAACTATTTCTTTCTTGTATCGCTTTCTTAATTTTGCGTTGGAAACTGTGAGAGAAACGAATGATCAAGTAATGACGAGGTGTGTTGGTGAAGACGAGAGAGAAAGGGAGTGGGAAAATGTTACGGTGCATTGCGGTTCGGTATTTTGTGGTGCAGTTGGTCGGTGAGAACTAGAAAATATGAGATTTGATCTGGGCCGTTGGATTGATTTGACAGGGTTTTGGGTTAATGTGTTCCTGGGGTAGGGAAGTATGACACTAATCATGCCAATAAGTCAATAATGTTTGTTATAATGGACGGTGGCTGACGTGTCAAATGTTTAATCACAAAGGTAATGATTGGGTGTGGCGAGATCCATGGAGTTTTATTGTGTATCATCTAATACATGTTCCGCAGTCCTGAGTCCACACTATAATACTACAGGAGCTTATCATTTTAATAGTTTACCTTTAATCTACATTTTTTATAGTTTAATTTTAATGTACCTCATAGTTTAAAGAATTTTATATAATTTTAATTAGATTTTTTTAAAAATAGTAAATTTGAAAAGTTAATTATTAATTATTTTATTAATGTGGTAATGCACTATTTATTAATACCTATAACATAATCAATATTTGATATAGTTTTTTCCCAAAAGTTTTTTGGTGTTTTGTACATGAGAAAGTGCTCGAAGTTAATATATTTGGCGGTCAATATATTTGATGATGATGATAAATGAATTATAGATGATAATTTATATATTCTATGAATGTTCGCTTTTATTTTATTTTAATTTTTAAATTTTAAATGATAAATTTTTTAATTTTAAATAATAATTTAATTATTGGCTCACTAATATTCGTTCCGCAGCACCTTTGTTTATATATTTGATAATTGATATAGTTAAAGTGTATTAAAAATATAAAAGATGTTTTTATATTTTTTTAACAAATATTTTTTAAGGTACTTGTTAACCAGATTCTAAATCAATTCAACAGTTAGACAATAAAAAATAATATTTCATTTATTGTGGATATTAATGTTTAAAATTGATGCGACAAATCAAACATTAAAGCACCAGCAACTAATCCGATGTTGATATAGTACTATTTATGGCTATCTTAGTCTCTCTATGTCTCCCTTAATGAAAAGCAATCTTAATCCTGAAGATTATTTCAAACAAAATAGAGAACATCGATTCAGAAAACCAGAATAATAAATAAAATGTACGAAACAAGAATGAGAATTTTGTATTCAATTAGAGAAATTATTGTGTTTCCGCGAATTATTTGTCCTTCAATTCACATTATATTGCGTGAAGTAACATTTCGGATGGAATAGTAGTAAATAAAAAACCAACTTAAGTTGATAAAGATGTACTATGGTCTCTCTCCTTTAGTTATCTTTCTCATTTCAAATTTTTCTGCAAATATAATTTGCTTATTTAAAAAGGGAGTTCATTTTCTTCATGTAATATCCAAATAAATAGTTATTGGATTTTCGATCTAATAATTACTCTAATGAAAAAAATTAATAATTAATATGGATGATAATCTTTCTAATTTTAGATGCTGGCTTATTCATTAGTTTTCTAATTGATTTATAATATTGATTTCATAGCATTATTTTTAAAAAATTAGTTAAATAAATATTTAATATCATTAACATTTACAAATTCAAGGATCTAATTTTTTTTTCCCAAAGAATTTTTTGAAAAATAATGTCTCTTTCTTACCCCCTTATATAGTTTTTTTTTAAATAAATAAAAAAATTCAAAATTTACAAATATAGGCGCGGCTACAAGAATTTACGAAAATAAGCCTCTCTTTACTTATTTCGAGCTCAGTTGTCCCGGAATAGTCTATACACGTATCTCGGATTCACTGAGCCCGGAATAGCCTCATTCGAAATTGAAACAACGTATCTCGGGCTCTCTGAGCCCGGAATAGGGTCCAAATTCATCTATAAAAAGGAGCCCAAGAGCTACCTCAAAGCATTCAATTCTCTCATACTTTCTCCCACTTCCAAAAAAAAAAAGAATTAATGTTAATAATTTCGTGATTGTTACTCTCTATCCAAATGGAGAGATGGGGCGCGACAGAGATGTCATCTGGTTCCGATCCTCCACTCCGGTAGTGTTCCAGATGTACCCCGTTGTCACGCTGAAGGAGCTGAAATCAGTCATACTGCGCAACATGGGGTTGGGGGCTGTTGGAACGTCGTTAGTGAGACGGGTTGCTTACCATCTTCTTAACGTTTTTCCTCCCGATCCATTCAAATTCAAGATTTTTTGCTCTGTTTGACCTGCATCGTAGGCACAGGACTCATGAAGTGATGGAACTGCTTACGGAGATGCAGAGCATACCCGAGGTTGCTGGGGGTTCGTCTAGCTCAAACGGTGTGCTCGCCCATCAAATGTCCTGCACCGGAAGTGCCTATGCTGATGGATGCTAATTCTGGAGAGGATTCTGATGAAGAATTCGTGTCCAATGTCGAGGAGAGCAGCGAAAGCTCAAATGGCTCGGAGTTCGTGCTGGAGTCTCAATCGAGAACAGGTTTTTTGCTCCCAGCACCCGTCCCGATTCCGGATCTATCATATGTGAATATTCATTTCCACACGTTACACTTGGAAGACATGGATGAGGAGCCGATGGAAGGATTCGGCGTGGACCAAGGTACTGCTCTACCATGTCCCACAGCTGCTGCTGATAATGCTCCTGGAAATCCCGCATACACCCTCCAACAGGGTCCCCATCCGTACGGAGACCCAGGTGGTATGCCACATCCTACAGAGTGATGGTGCACTCACCCCACGGGAGGCAAAACGTATGCGTCTCTGGCCTCCAACGCTCCACAAATGCTGACAGGAGTGGAGCGTCGAAGGCGAAGTCCCGCAGCTGGATTGCGTGCCCGAAACCGACCTCTTCCATCAACGGCATCAGCTGCTCCGAAACAGGCATAAGGAAGGAACAACTCCTAGGCAATAATACTTTCTCTCTCTACAACAATTTAACAATATTTTATATGAAATCCACTTATTTCTTTTACGGAGATAATTAATTACCATAACCTAATCTAAACTAACCAAAATTATGCTGATTATATGAAATAAGTATAAAAATTAATTGAATAAACCCTAAGCATAATTAATTAATAAACCCTAAACATAATTAAAAATTAATAGGTTACTAAATTGATATAAAGAAAAATATATGCTAAATTATGTAACGCAAATATCATCATAAACTAACATTAATTACACTAAGTCAACATTTATTGCCCTAGACTAATATTATATCGTAATTATACAACATAATTGAAAATATTAAATTTTTAGAAAACGAAACACCAACCAGGGCGCCTGCAATGTGATATTCGCGGTTGAGCCGCAACAAACTCTCTACAACCTGTGGGGCTTCCCCAGCCTGTTGGCCTGCTTCCTCAGCCGGTTCGGGAGCATGATCTGTTCGTACGGCTCTTCTGGAGCGTCCCCGATGAGCCATTTTAGCACACAACACTAAGAAATGAGAGAGAGAACCTAAAAGGGAAAATATAGGAGGGAGAGAGAGAAAATGACCCATTTCCAGGTTTGCCTCCCTTTTTATAGGCGCAGACCCTATTCCGGACTCACTGAGCCCGAGATACGTTGTTTCAGTTTCGAATAGGGCTATTCTGGGCTCAGTAAATCCGAGATACGTGTATAGGCTATTCCGGGACCTCTAAGCCCGAGATAAGTAAAGGGGGCTTATTTTCGTAAATTCTTGTAGCCGTCCTATATTTGTAAATTTTAAATTTTTTATTTATTTAAAAAAAATCCCCCTTATATATTCCGATTACTTTAATCCATTGGAATTTGGAAATGTAATGTCACTTCACCAAATTAGGTAGCCCTTGGCTCCTTGCAACGAAGATCCTTCTTCAAGTTCTTAATAATTTGATAACATCCATGTCAATGTCATCCTAAATTCAGCGTGCTGGGTACAAACTTGCAAAGATTACTATGACATTTACTTACTATACAATGAAGGCAACTTCACTAAAAAAGACAGACACATAGGATAAAATTCTATAGATAACATCAGAGTATTAAATATTAATTATTACGTGCATATCAAGAAAAAAAAATGGCATGGAAAAAACGATGTTCGTTAACCAATGGAATGGAATAATAGAGAATATATACCATTCCAAGTGAAGGAGTGGTCACTAGATAGAGAAAGTGATCATGAACACTAAAACTTGCAACCACTTGGTTTTTGTTAATTGGAGAAGGGACCCATAAAATATTTAGCCGTTCTAAAAGCGAATCAAAGGCAAATATTTGTGTGGGGGTGAACAGGGATTGCTTTGCAATTAGTGATACCCTTAAGAAAATAAAAAGAAATTAAAAGTTTGATTCTTTTCCTCAAACAAGCAATTATAATTAATTTGAGTATTCATTTGTAATCATGTTCATTTAGCCATTGTTGGCAAGAGTTTGGGGATAACTCATCACAACTTTTATTTTTATTTTTATTTTTTAATGATCTAGTTTTAGAAATATGTAATGGCTGTAAAATAGTGGAAGCGTAATGATTTGACAAATAAAATACAACAACTTTCGAAAATAAATCTGTTATAAATATATAATGCGACTTAAAAAATAGGTTAATTGTGTTCCGTGTAAAATTGTATATGTCATGATGATAACAATGTTGGACAGAATAACTATGTTGGCGTTAAAGATTAAAATACTAACCGATTAATTAAAAAACATTTAGTATATAGTAATGAATTTGGAACTAATTTGTTATTTACATCTTTGGGGATTAATGTGTCAATACGTTTTAATGATATTTTCATTAGGGTTACATGCTCGTTTTTATGTTTTTATTTTCGACAAAGCCAAGAACCTCAGAGTCTTATAAATATATTTAATTTTTTTTAACAGAATATATTTAATTATTTAGTGGGTTTTACAAATTTGTAATGGGCACATCACCAACATAAAAAACAAAAAAACAAAAAAAATCCAAAGTTCCAAACAAAATATATTTTTGAGATGCCATACCATGCATGTTTCTAACCAAAGTTTTCAAACCAAAAAATAGGATTAAGATATGGTTATTTCCCTCCCCATGCCAACTAAGACAAGATTGCTTTGATTCTAGTTTACTAGCTCCATATGGAGCACCTCAAGTCCTCAACTATGTTTTTTTATTTTATAGTAAAATTAAAATAAAGTGAAGGATGTATTTGTTTAAATATCTGTGTTGGAAGTGGGCACATGGAACTGGATATTATTCGTCCTCTGTTAATCTAAGGTAACTGATGCACATAAGTGCCTAACATGGGTTGTGGTGGTGGAAGTGGGTTTCATTGCATGCCTTACTCCATGTGTTGAAAATTCCATATCCCATTATTGAAGTCAAGATTAAAATAATTAAAAGCAAGAGAACCTTTTGTTGTATAGAATACAGACGGCAAAGGAAAATCTAAAAAATATTCTTGCATTAAGAACACATGGAAATACTTTATGCACTTTCTGGTAAAAAAGTATTCATACCCACTACCCTTTTGCAATATGGTCGAAATTTCATTCTTTGAAGCCAACGGGCCATTACTTTTGTCGCTTTTTTCAAGCTATATAAAAATAACAATAATCATTTTTTTTTTCTGTAATTTAAATTTTTTATGTTAAACTTTATTATTTATATGTACAAATTTTTTATATTAGATTTTATTATTTCTGTACTTGACGCATAAATTTGTTAGATATAAAAACACATGAATAATTTAGATACATGGACATTTAAATTTATTCTAATAATAATAACAATAATAATAATAATAATAATAATAATAATATGGCAATTTACATCGATTCCCTCCTACTAAGAATCAATGATTTCTTACGCAACCGTTTGGGGTGCTGAGAAATTGTGTAAGCGTTGGAATTGATTGATTATTTTGTTAATATTAAAAGAAAAAAAGCATGGATCATCCAGTCACCAAGGAAGCAAGTAGCTGTCCAAAAGCAATGTTTGTAATCGTATTACTATTGAAATTAAAAATAGATTAAAATCAATAAACAAAAAGAATAAGACACGTCTTAAAAAAGTGAAATAAATTATCCTATGAGACAGATAACAAAGTTATATTGTGGTTTGTGAGGTTCGAAAAGTTGAATTGTCAAATTAATCCATGTCATGTTGTCACTACTAAAGAAACAGGCAATATCTTTTGTATTTATTTATCAAAAGATGATTGCGCACGATTAACGGTGATCCATGTAAATGGCTTTACAATGGATGGAAGGCATAAAAAAAAAAAAAAAAGAAGAGCGAATTAAAATGTACAACTCTTTAGACTAAAATAATGGTACAATTTAATTGAAAGATATAAATTATCGTTTAAATTTTGAGTCATGTATAAATCAACCCAATTTTTAAAGATACAACTCAATACTCGACCTTTATTTTTTTCTTCCACACAAATGGCTAATTATTCATTTCCAGTTCTGAGGGCGATTATGCCCATCACGGTAAAAAATATGCAATCAAAGATTCGTTAAAAGTAAAAGTCAAATTCGTCAAATTGACAAGCTTATTCGGAACAAAAAGTGAAAAGGCTTAAAATATTCTATTATGCACAGAATAATTCAACGGATCAAATCTTGCTGAAAAATAAATAGAATTAGTTTCATTAGAACACAATTTCCATCAATCTTATATATTTTACTAGATAAATACAATATCAAGAATATATCAATAATTAATTCACCAAAGAGAGACTTTCATCTTGATATACTTACCGACCAAGAAAATTAAGACATGATTTAGAGCTGTAGGGCTTTCCGTACTGAGTATTATGAATGATTCAACCCTCATTATGTTGAGTCAAACAATTGTTACACTATCAACCTTGCACATGATCCTGCAGGTTTAGCAAATGGCTTGTTTCGTTACAACCAAAACCCACCATGTGCTAAAGACTAAACATGCGGTGGTTGTGTTTTCTGAATTTGAAAACGATTGGATATTGGAGCCAAAACATTACAAAATAGTAAAATACACAAGCACCTGGTCATGCAAATGGAACAATGATATCATCATCTATAATATTATCGTATAGCTTTATAATTAATATCACTGTTGTGAATGTGAAATATCACCCTGCATACATGAAAATGAGCATTGAGCACCATACACTGATTACTTAAAGTGGCCTACCAACGAGAAATCAGTAACAGCAACAGTAACAGATTAAGCCAATGCATGCATCTTGAGGACTCGTGTATCGTGTAATTATGTTGTCTTAAAATAAATAAACAAATAAAGAAAAAGGAGCCAGAAAGATAAATTAGAAGAAAAATTGAAAAATAAGTCTACTTAGTACAAGAGCTACAAGTCTACAAATCAAACCATTTTGGCCCTAGGATAGCGACATTTACTTCATATTTTACTTCTATTGCTTAAATAATTCGATAATGATAACAACATAATGTGGAAACGATCAAGGTCAAGGTAACTAAAAGGAAATTAATGTTCAAATAATAGTCAACCATCTTATGCAATACCCAAATAAAATCCAGTTGAAACTAATTCTTCAACGATTTATTTGTTCTGCATAAGCAGATATTATGTCATAAGCTCTTTTATGACCAAAATAGTAATAGTATAACCGAGATGTGGGACATCGATTTGATCTTCAAAAAATTGATCTTATAAAATAATTGTTGGTACACCAATTTGATGCTCAATAGATTTGGAAAACCAGTGTAATTTTCAGAAGCTTAAACTTCATTTGAAGTTAATTCAAATGTCTTAAAATCTTTTCGACTAGAAATGTGTTTTAGCTTCTAGAGAACCAAGTTGATATCTTAATTCTTCAATGATCATATTGATGTCCCACCCCCACAAACTCTTTGGATGACCAATATGGGGTCTTAGCAAGTAAATAGTGGGAAATTTTTTTTTTACAGATAATGGCATTTTTCAACCTGTATAAGTTATGGTTATTGGTAATACAAACTTAAAATATATGACATAACTACTTTACTATTGCTTAACCAAACATGCAAAACAGAAAGGTTGTGAATACCGAACCTAGTCTTCCTTTCCAAATTGCCGATTTGAATCATTGAGGATGCATTTCAGCCACCTCGGTTAGGGCACATATTAGCAAAGTGAGATGGATCACCACACACATAGCATCTTCTGCCAGAAACAGGGTCACCAGTGGCTGACACAAAAGTCGTGTTAGCAGCATGAGATCCGTTTCTACCTCTACCTCTACCACGAGATCCACGGCCACCATTTCTGCCGGGGTTGGCTCGTGGAATATTACTTGCACGGGTAAAATTTCTTCCTCCAGCGCCATTGTTGAGGCTATCCTCCCATCTGCAATTAAAGCCAAAAGACTTGTATAAACAAATAGGTAAATAAAAAAACAAGCAAATGATATATAAACTCCTTGTGACAACCATCTACAATTGATAGAAACAATGCCCGATCAAAAATTAGATTGCCTGATCACATAGTGTTTATAATTAATACAATTGTATTAATGTTGAATAATGCTATTTGTGGATGAAAAGCAAACAAGTGGAAAAAGATTTGCCAGGTTAAACATTTAGTAAAAGCATTATCAGGTGATATGTGATAGTAAGATATGATAACTATATTATCAGATATATTTTTCTGCATATTAAAATAGTTAATCACAATAATCCATTAACTAAAAAGAAAAAAAGTAATATGAAAGGTCACTAGTTTACATACACAAAAAAGTTACACTCCTGTGATTGACAACTGTAGAACTTTCTTCCCCTGTTATTTTCTGTATTTGCAGTTCTCAAAACACACGGCATCCCACAGGAACTGCATGAAACAGCGGCTTCCCCTGCATTGTGTGAAGCATATAAAAATTCATTGCGCTAAATTTCAATTTTAACAGCAGCATGGCAACCACAACAAATGATGATGATTACAGTCCTTATCAGGCAACTGAAGAACTATGATCCTAAACTATCCTAAAAAGCTCATTGTTTGAATGCCTTTTCAAGTTGGATCACATGTTAGGTAACAGAGACATAATTCAAACTAGATTATAATGAATTCCTCACTAACTACTAAATCACCATCTTCGTGATTGTCATCTCAACTTGCTCGATCATTGGGAATAGTACAATATCCAAGAAATACACGTGTTTCTCTAGAATGTCTCAAACGATACAGAATTCTTGAAATTCCAGAGAGGTTACCATTTTGTTGGTTCATTCCACGATGCCTGCCATTCCTTTGGGAAGGACAATCATTAGAAGAATGTCCTGTTTCTTGGCAGTTCATACAAACAACTTGTCTTGTGTTACTTTGGTGGGCATTGTTGGTTTGTGCAGCTGGTCCACGAGCTCTTCCTACAAAACAAGTGAAGGTACAATCAGAGGATTCCAAGATTTATTCATGAAGTTGTATTAAATTCTGAAACCGACTTGCGACTGAAAAAAAAGGCCTAATACTATAACGATAGACGAAAGAGTGGAAAAAAAAATCTAAAAAGCAGCAACCTATGTAAAAGGCAGCACAAATATCCATCAAATAAATTTTTTAAAAAATATGGCTTGAATATACACACAAGTTCTCTTACAAGAGATGATTGCACTAAATACTGTCAAGTACTGTTCAACTTAACTTAAAACTATCCATCTCTATTTGTAAAAGTATTTATAGTAACATAGATGTGCATACAAACCTGTGCGAGAGCCAGTGCCACATATTTCTGTCAACTCCGTGAGAATCTGATCGCAACCACCTATGCAACCTATCATATACCATATAATGCATTTATTAAAATTAAAATTATTCTTCAACTAAATGATGTTAGAGTAGTAATAGTATCTTCATAACATAAGAGGGAGCTAATAACTAATAAGCTAAACAACAAATATTACAAGAAGCCTTCCAAACCCCACCCCCTCCCCCCCTTTTCCCTTTTTCCCTTCTCTCTTTTCTCTTCCTTTCTTTTCTGTAGGAAGATAATAAGATGGTAATCAAAATTTATCCCAAAGATACAGAATAACTGTAAGATATGCTACAAAATGTAATTTTTCTCCCTTAAAAAAAAGTAAAGATCCACGACTAGCTATCCAAAATGAGTAGAGAAAGAGACGTTGGAACAAAAACACAATTCATCATGGAAAGGAGAAGCACCTACCCAAATGGTCCACACTGTAGTTTGGTGGTATTTCCAGCCGCCGAAACTTAAATTGAATCAGGAAAACTGGACCTATAATGTTTCATACAACAAATGAAATAAAATGAAACAACACAAAAATAAGATCTCTAAAACATAAAACCAAACAAAAGAATATCTAACCTGATTCCATTCACAAATAGACAATTAAATAGGATAAGATTGTTCCGGATAATCATATTTGAGGCTCTAAAGAGGGTACAAAATCTTAAAAGTAGATAGAGACTAAAAAAAATAAAACTAAAAGCCAACCACTAAGAAAGATTTAGATGGTAACTACTTAACTATGTATAACAATACTAGGTTGTTATTAGTGTTATTGAATTTGTCATGATATATCGTCATGCATAAAATATTTAAAAGAACTATTGTCTGTAAGACCATGGTGGTGCACAGATTGGCAAACACCCATGAAAAAGGGAGAGGTAAAAATAAAAGAATTATGCATTAGCATGCAGTCCAATGAAGCATCTTTTGTTTCCCTTAAAGAAGACAATGAAATCATATTACTAATTGCTGCGTAACAGACCAGGGGTACAGGTGTTGCAAGTATTGGAAGTAACAGCCGCTTCTAATACTGGTCCAGGAAGCCAGACAGCATTCCTACACTGTTCACAAAAGTTTATTTTAATGTCCATCAGTCATGATGTAGAGAGAGGGAAGGCAAACAAAAATCAAAGAATTAAACCAAAATTCCCACTTAAGAGACAAATTAGTTACATGACAGAATAAGTACTTGACAACCTATAGAATTAGAAATATATCTACGACAGTTGACGCATCAAAGAGAACTATGATTTACGGGCCTCAAATAAGAGAAACCTAAACTAAATGTTCTGATAGGTTACTGCACCTTGGCATTTAATTTGTTTAGTTATGAGTGTTGTTAAATAAGGGTGGAACGGTAGGGAGAATTTCAGTTAAAGATTTTATAACTTGTTCGGAAGAGTTACGATCATCCTTCTATTCCAGGGTCTCTTTTATTTTTTATGTGACTGAAACTAACTAAACAAAATACAAAACTCCTCAATTAGTGTATCTTCACAAATTCTATTTATTGGAGTCTGATCAAGTACACAAAACTATCCCGAGGTTGCACCTTCCGGAGCTAACCCAACCGTACAACAGTTTGCTTTGGGTGAGATGTGATCTGCCCTTACAAGCCACACATGGAAAAGGATCATTAGTCAATAAACATAATATTTTCTATTTCTTTCTGATCCAATTGTAACAATTAGCTCAGCATTAATTTATTATTTATTATCACATTTCAGTATTTCCACTTTCCAGAGGGTGTGCTTGCGTGTTGCAATAGAAACGAAAGAAAAGGTTTTGGAGGGGGAAGAGGAAGTGAAGGGACTAAGGGAGGGCTTGAGATTTTTAAGCCTTCACTAGTTCACGAGTTTAAAATAAATAGAAAGGAGGGTTCGGAGGGCTTACTGTATACTTAGAGAAAAAAAAAATTAAACCTCAAAAAACCGCCAAATTTGGAGGAGCTCAAGAGTTTGGAGGGTTAATAAAAACCTCCAAAATACCTCACTTTCCAAATAATAAAACTTGTGAAAGAGACCCTCCAAAGCCTTTCCCTCGTTTCCAAAACCAAATTCGTGAACACACCCAAAGTCATTAGCTTCCTGCTTCCTTCTTGGGAACACAATCTAATGTTCATAAAATCCAGAAATCATGGCAAGCCAAAAACAAGCACACAAAAACTTTAGCAGATTTGGAAAAAGAAAAGAGAGCAGCACTTCATATCAGTATGTTGTTTTTAGCATAAATCGGTGCGTATGATTTGATAGAATAATTGTATTTTCAGGGCTGTTCAGTACTTCAGTTATTCCTAGCATTGTTATGGGATATGGTTGATTTCTGGTACTGGCCACCATTCTTTATGGGAGACCCCTCATTGGGGCCCGGAACCTGCTGCATTGTACGAACAGCCTTATTTTTTTCTAAGTTGTCTTTTCCAATGTCTAAAGAGGAATAATTATCTTATTTATTTTTTCTTTACCTGTAGTAACTTCTCTTTAATAGTAATTATTCTTATTTTATCAGGGAAGCAGAGAAATCATGATAATGATATAATGAGTTACTGGCAATGCCAACAGTAGATAAGCTGTAAAATCTTTATAACAAACCAATGACAAGGAACCGAAAAATCAATAGATCTAACCTGAGGGTAACCCAAACATCCAACCATAAAATTGCCATCCTGGTAAATTATAAATAGAAAAACTTGATCAGTAACTCAGTTAAAAGGTTAATCCAATATTCATTACAAGAATCTAAACTACATAACAGAATGACCATATTATGATTGTGAGTTCATGATTAACCATGCCCTCATATATCTCGGACAGCAAATCAGCAACCATAAATGAGCAAAATATACACCCGCAATTTAACAAGATTAAACCTATCTATCAAATGTATATGAAACACCCAGGACATCCCTACTTCGTCTTTTTCCTTTTGCTCTTTCACCCTCCGAATGTTCAAAACACAAGTCCAGATTTCATTAATACTTATCTTCCACAACTGCATTTGCTCTAGTACATGTCCACATTGTTCTTTAACTATCACATGATCCCGCATGAATGCCAAATAATTAAGCCGTTTATCTTTGTCCCAATATGTAACAATTTCACAATAAATTAATAGAGAAGTAGTCAAAATATCTAAAAGTTTGTTTGTGAAATGACTATCATACTCGATTTTTCCTTAGCACCATGTCTGATTCTTGGCAAAGTCCACATCGGCGAACAACTTCACCAGTTGCATGAAGCTCGTCACCACCAGCCCGGTTAGTTCTGCAAGAGTTAGTGAATATATGTAAGTGCCTTATACTTTATATAAGGAGACTGAGGCTCAAGGTGGGGGAGAAAATAACCTTTGGAAAAATATTCCCATGGCCTCTAAAAGCTTCACTTTATTAACTCTGGCCTACAAATATTTACAAGTTATCAGCAGATGAATATCACAATTTCCAAAATCAGATTAACTCATTCAGAGAAATAATATTCAACCAAAGAAGGCAGACTGGATGGAGAACAGAGAACCTACTCATGTGAATAATAGATTAAGAAAAAAAAATCATTATAAAAAGAATGTCGGAAATGTAAAAGACAACATAAAAAATTTAAATTTGGTTTATAATCCCTCTAGAGGCTAAGATCCAATGACCCATAGAGAAAAGTAAAAAACGCAGTTCGCCTATGCTAAGTCCCTATCCACAACAACAACGCACATCACACACTTGCACAGTACCAAATGAAATCTAAGGGAATGGGAGTAACTATACAAAGACAAGAAATCTATATGAATGAACTACAATTGCTTCATGATATGGTGCACATAAATGTCAGCCACCTCAACATTAAAACTGATGGCATATCACATGGATTGACATATAATTTAATTTTTAAAAGATGAAACACAATGATGTTAAATTTTATTAACTGTATGGGATCACAGATCTTCTGATTAAACAAACCATGATAATAAATAACAAGAAGCAAACACCAAATAACTGCCTACATCAAGGAAACAAGCTTTCATCTGCTGCAAACAAGTTGCCAAAACTTCAGATTTGCTTTTAGTCCCTTCACTGACTGATTTCATATCACGTTCCATAGCTGCTCTAAGATATGGTTTCCAAAGTTTATACCTGAAAAGCTTAGAGGAAGAGTAAGACAACTGCACAATAGTATCTGTGTTAGGTTGATAGTGGCTTTTATTGCAAATGCTACCTCCCGGCTCCCACCCCAGTTGATAGGTACGATATTGACATGAAAAATTGCATACCAATTCAGAAACAAGAAACAACCATTAATATATTTTTTTAATTATTCAGTCTTTCTTTTTCTCTTTTACCCTCATGCTCAACATATGTAATTACATAAATCAGGCTTCCACATTATACAATACCTTTAATTCAACGACTATAATATCTCCAATTTCATGGAAAAGTTCAGAGTTAAACAGACAAACAAGGATTAAAATCAACACATTTTACAGGATCTTTGATACATCTTTGAAAAGACAACTAATTCCCTCTAGAAGATTTAAGTTTAGGATACTTGAGGGAAAAGAAAAGGGGGGGGGGGGGGGGGGGTCTTGGGA
>JASCZI010271880.1:182287-216276 GCA_036250425.1 Stylosanthes scabra
TGTATACAGTTAAAATTTAAAATACAACAATAATAACAGTATTAGTAGTAGTATCTAAGATCTTGTTTATAAATTCATTAAATTCCCACCCTTTCACTCTTCATATCAGGGAATAAGTTTCAACTTTCAACATGTGAATCTTGTCCATGTAGAGCATTGGTAGGTGTCACTCTGAGCAGGTTTTGCCTAATTATAATGATAATGTGCTTCATGATGACAACCCTTTCTTTTATAGCCTTAATTTAATTTATTAATAATAAGAGGCAAATATTAAAAATGCATTGATTTTAAGAACCAAAAATGCCTACTTGACTCGATAATTGGGAAAAAGGCAAGAATAAAGAGAAACGCAACCACACTTCAAGACAGTATCTTATTGCACATTAAAATCAATACAAGGAAACTAATTTACCACATGAAATATTCCATGTTTGAATAATATTCTCTTCATTTTCGTCATGAAGGAAGACAAAGTTGTCAAACTTTCCACAATTCAGCCTTGAATAAGATAAAAAATGCAACAATGGTACATGTACGAGAATATTAGTAATAATATCAAACCGATGCTAGTAAGATTTATCTTGTGTGTAAGTTGCATTTGGAATCAGACAGGACAATGACCAGCTTGTGAGGGAAATGGTGACTGCCCAAATAAAATATGGAGACATGCAAAATATGTATATATAAATGCTGTATGTGAAAGGTATAATTCAAAACAAACCTGTTGACCAACAGTATACGTTGGTAGCATTGTTCCACCCCAAGATTCATAGCGATAAACATCCAAGTAGTTTTTCTGATAACATTGAGGCCAAACAATAACATATAATCAGAATATTAGCAGCTTGTGCAAAATATTAATTAGAAGATGATTGGTAGAAAATCAACAAGCAAGAAAATCCATACATGTTACAAGTACTATGTGCATTGATTCCTAAATTCAGTGCTTAGGTCTTAAGTATATAGGTTACAAAGAGTAGACTTATCAAGAGCATTTTATCGGAAAACATCCTGTCTTCTTGTTAATTAAAATTGGTGTGTTTAAGTCCCCTTCAATCTATAGGAAAATCTCTATGAGTTTCGAATAGCCCGGAGAAACCTTTGAAAAGCCCGGATGTCTCTCGTTCCAAATTGGTTAATATTATAGAGATAAGTTTGGTATTGATCTACTGAGAGTGCCCGGTTCTTGTGATAAAACAGTATATCACGAATTAAATGACAGTTCATAAAGTGGCAAAAAAGGAAGACAAAAAATGGTAATCTGATTGTATCAACCACTACCAACAAGAACAACAACAATAATAATGATTAACTGATAATAATAATACTACAATTTCTGGTTTTTCTATCTATTTCTATGAAAATCAATCTTGGTTTTAACTTATGACCCATTTATCACATAAGTTCCATTTCATTCTCTGCACATTTTACTGAAAACAATGTTGGTTAACATAACAGCTCAATGTGTCTTAAATAACAATTATGGCTATGCAAACAATCATGAACATTAAATAGGTGAATCAACCAAGTCAGACCAAATAATATATATAGACAATGGGGATCTCACCTCCAGAACCACCCTTCCAGATGCATGAAATAGTTCACCAGCAATATCAATTTCAACTATGGTTTCAGCTCCTACAGCAGGCTTTGAGACACAAGCCAAGAAGTGGCGAACAACTAACTCATACAATTTCTGTAGTGATTTGCAAAAAATAAATGAATAGATATCAATATGAAGATTAAATCAACAACCTTGGTATTTTAGTTAAAAGGAGGGGTAAGAAATCATGTCTGAGTCTGACATGGTGATCTTGGCTCCAGTTGGATTCTCCACTAGAAAATTTTGTAGGATGGATGGGGGGATGGGCCTTGTCATCATGTCCACCACCACGAGGATTTCTCCAAAGTCCTGTCTCAGGGTCCAATAACCGTTGTGCATATGTTCCCCATTCAGGATGCGCTTGTTGTTCTTGCACAATTGTCTACAATTAAATAGAAAAAAAAACTAAACGAAATGAAAAATAAGCCAGCCACTTTGTTTTAACTTTGAACTGGTATCAATAACAGGTAAGAATTCTAGGAAATATATGTGTACTGAATGGCAATCCTTGACCTTGATTCTCTACGTCATCCTCCTTTTAACTAATTGTCCAACTACTTTTTCTCACCTAAACTTCTAGTCAACAACTCCCTTAACTGAATTTAGTTGTCTCCCTGGGCAGGGATGTGGTTGTAAGGCAACTTGGGGATGGAGTGATTAAGGGTGTGAAATATTTTTGGATCAGTACAAGTTGAGCACTACAGATGCATGAAACTTAACAAGTGTAACAATGAAGCGCAATTTCATCTGAAGTCAGATCTTCTTAACTATAAACAATACACAATATTAAAATATACTGGAAAAGATAAGTAGCTCCCATTTATAATATGCATATGCTTTAAAATGTGCTGAAGATGGCTACAAATATAATAATTTTTTATGCTTGCACAGAAGACAGAATTTACCCACATGTAAATCAGTCCTTGAAGAAAAAATATCAGTTTCTGTACGAGGATAACTGATGAAACCAGCTTGGTAAAGCTCTTCTGCCACCTGTAAAATAAATTGAAGTTTGAGATTAACATAGAGACACCAATCCTCATAAAAACTATGCAAAATAGAAGAAAGAATTGGAAGGGAAAAAAGAAAAGAAATTCCAACTGTGTATCAAAAAGAAGAAGTGTATACATAGCTATTAACAATGTCTGAATCATAGTGTATCACAAAGAAAATGAATGCATCTAGATTCACTGACTAATCCACAAAGTTGTCTAAATAAATTTATTCACCACAATGACCAGTCTGGTAATCAGAAATACATGAAACTGTAAATAGCAAACAAAAAAACATTTAGGCATACTGGTGGACATCATTGCATCCTCAAGAAGTGCATTCTTGTTTTCTTATACTCTTAAGTTAGTGCATACTGCATATCATTACAAAGACTACGAGCAATGGTTTCCCAACATATACTCACCTTCATAGTGTGCTCAGAACTCATTCGAAAATATCGTGAAGCACGTTTCTCAAGTTCAATGGTATTTAGAGGATGAGGAGGATACTTCAATTTCTCTTGTTGTTTAACATCTGTGACCTGAACAATAACGAACATTAGAAGAAGTATAAAAACTTGGTTTTTAAAAAAAAAAATCCAGAATTGCCTTGTCACAAGCTTAAATTAAGACTCACAGTTGCAGTTGGTTCCTCAATGCACATCTCATATATTACTACTGCACAAGTATAATCAAACAAATGACCCCGCCTGCCAAATTCAGAGTATATCCTAAGCTTGCAGCTATTAAAACTCAACAAGAATTTTGAATGTAACAAAGCCTTTGTATCTTACATCCAGTTGAAATTAGCAAGGCCTTCATCTGATCTATGAGAACAATTGATTGTCCAAAACTCTTCTGGCTCATGTGCTTGTATCTCCCAATATCTTTCCACAACAAATCCAAGCGTAGGAAACTGTAGTTCAAAATCAAGGTAAAATGGAAACTCGTCATATGAATTCAAAACCTCTAAAAGCATATGTGAAACCTCAGCAGCTTTGACACAGCATCATGTTTCCAACAAATAGGAGCACACCTGGCAAGGGCCATAACTTAAGACAAGATTTCTGTCACCAGGAGCAGTGTCAATTATAAAAGCATCTTTCATTAACATGGTCTGGAATCTGGTGAAAGAAGCACCAATACGAAGATCAATTTCCTGCAAAAAAGTAAATAACCATCAATTACTAGTTAGTGAATAAGATGAAATTACAGAGATCATATTCTTTTTTCAATTGCAAGAATTAAACGTACATTTTTAATTGCAAAAGATCAGATACAGGCTCTGAGTTAGAAAAATAAAACTTACTTGCCTAGCATCCACAGCATCTGCAAACCACTTATTTGGCTCAACCAGATTCTGTACTGCCTGATGAATTTCCCTGACATTGTGCACGTCAAAAGTCAACAGAATAATAAAAATTGATCATAATAACCAGATATACAACCGTCACGATATTAAACATTCAAACCTATCAATCAATGCAGAAAATCGAGCCCTCTTTATAGTAAGATTCTGGTTTGCCATGGTGCAAACATCAATCACCTCAAATGCAATGTTTTCACCCTCTCTATCACAATCAAGCCACAGAACAAGCCACTGGCACCTCCTGGCTTCCTCCTCCAGCGTCCTCTTGATATCCTTCTTGTCCTAAACACAAAACAGATTGCAACGGAAAAGTTTTTATTTAAAAATAAATAAATAACCTAACATATAACAAACAAATTTTCTTATTCGAGTGAATGTTCTCATGGAAAAACACAATTGACATAATTCATATTGCCTCAACATAAAAATTGAAAGGCAGACCTCCTGGAAAAACACAATAAGGCTGCAAGTAATTGTCTGCTAGAATGTTAGATTAGTAAGGTTTTTTGTTGCAAGTAGTAACTAAGTAATGTTGACAGTCTATAACCAGATGTATGTAAACTCGGCAACATCAACTGGATGAAACATTTTTCAAATCGTTCTGTTCATTTTCTTTCTACAACATGAACAAAGCTCACAAAATACTTGTAAATTCCACACAGAGATTCTAGGTGATCCTTATAAATGTTAGGTTTTCTGTGGTGGCATAGTTCTTCATTACTACCGAGCATAGTTGTTTGTTACTCTACAATTCACTCCATGCATATTCCGTAAACTCAGTCAAAACAAAGAGATCATACACTTATGAAACTCATACATTCCTTATTTTTTCTTTTTCCTTTTCTCCTTTCTTTGCATCCCTCTCTGCTCTACAGTATGAACTAACCTCCATGAAAATCATAAAAGGAAGAAAGTGTAACAGGAAGATTGTATTAACAAGAAGAAGATCAAACAGATAAACAGTGCTTATTCACTAACTATGTATATGTTTATGTATACATATCTCGCTAAACTCAAATGAAACATGCCTAAAATTCCTTATATTCAACTTTTATACTCTATATAGACATATAGTAGCATTACGAACTAATCTCACAGGAAATGAGAGAGAGAGAGAGAGAGAGAGAGAGAGAAGAGTGCGAAATTGGACCTCAGGAACGGATTTACGGACAGGAGCCTGGTAAAGATCTGCGGGATCACAGGAGTGCCATTTGCGGAAGCGTTCGTCGAACTCGAGCTCCATGAGGTGGCCGGTGACGGAGGTGAAGAGCATGTTGCAGGGCTGGCCGCGAATGGAGTAAGAGAACTCGAAGATCTTGTTGTAGCGGGAGCGACCTTCCCTCATTCGAAAGCCCTGATTCCGTGATAAGATGGTGGAGACGGACCGCGCCACCGACGGCTTCTCCGCCACGTTTAGCACGGTGACGGTGCGCGCGCTCATTTATCCGACGTGCAGAGGAGCGGTTAGGGTTTTGGCGACGGGGAAGGTGAATAGGTTGCGAGTTGTGAGGTGTGACAGTGGGAGTGGGGTATAGAGATTTCCCGCGAGGAAATGAAATTTGAGAGCGGCGAGATGCTGAGGTGGATGATTTTCAAATTCAATTTAACGGGAGTATACTGTATGCAATTGCACCATACTCTATGCATGTAGATTGTACCATGCCTCTTGAGTGTCTTGACCGACTTTTTTTTTTTAAAGTAAAATTGGTTTTAGATAATAAAACATGAAAAACAAAAAAAAATTAATTTTCTAAAAAAATACAATAATTTTATTTGCATACCAAAATAAGTCACTATGTATTTATATATAAATATATATGTCATTTTATTATTTTCATTGTGTATTTTATATTTTAATATGTATTATACACTAGTAATTGATTTTCGTATACAAATAACATAACCTTTAAGTATTTGTGTACCACTGGATCTTGTGACCCAAGCCTAAGCCCGACCCTGCTTTCATATTTTTATTGGGTTTTGTTTTCTCGGCTTTGCCTTTAACTCGGATCACTTTAAAATCGAACAAAAAACGACCTAAATTTTATTGGAACCGTGTTGAGTCCCAGACTGATCCAGGTCATGTACACCCTGTATTATACATTAGTGACTACCTTTAATGACTAATTTTGATTTTGATTTTGATGTTACAAATAGCATAACTTAATATTTAAATATCGTAAAGTATAAGAAGTTTGCATATTTGAGAGTCAAGCAATCTCCATCCGGTGCGTGCATTACACGCTCAACACGCACTCTCCCAAATTTTAAAACCGCCAAAACATGCGCCCAATTTCTTTGCCTTCTCCTCCCCGTCTTCCTCCTTCGCCTTCGTGATCGTTGCTGCCACCACATGCGCTATCTTCGTAATCTTCTTCTTCCATCTCTTTTTTTTCATTTTTTCTTCTTCATCATCCCCCACTATACATTATTGTTGTTGTTGTTGATAATGATGAAAAACTGAATTGAATTTTTACGAAAACAAAAATGGATTTTTATATAAAACGGAAACGAACTTTCATATAAAATAGAAACGGACTTTCATATAAAAACTAAATTGAATCTTCACGAAAACATAAATGGATTTTCATAAAAAACAGAAACGAGTTTTCTTATAAAACAAAAACGAATTTTCTTATAAAAACTGAATTGGATTTTCATGAAAACAGAAACAGATTTACATACAATATAGAAATGGATTTAAATACAAAATCAAACTCCAAAACCTCAATTGTTACAAAAATTGATTCAACAACCACAATAAAGCATGATTTACATTCTATACGAACGATAAACACGATCTGATCGCTTTTTCTGTGTTATATTTCTTATTGTTTTCCATTTTCAATGTTGTTATCATCATCTTCGCCGCCACTGTTGTATATTCTTCTTCTTCTTCTCGTCGTCGTAGTCATCGCCACTATCATCATCGTTATCGTAGTCGTCATTATCGCTATCATTGTGGTAATCATCTTTCTCTTCTTCTTAACATGCTGAGAAGAATTAAAAAAAATTGCAATAATGAACAAGGGAAAATATGCGCGCATGTGTGGGAAAAATAATTTGAGGTGTTAATTTATTTTTTAAGTATCCTTCAAAAAAGTATTAATTTTTTTGTATTTTTAGTTTTTAAAAAAATAATATTTATAAAAATAATTAGAAAATAAATTAGGTTGTTTTGATGTCAACCAGTGAGGTGAATTGAGGGATGGATTTTTTCAAAAAAATTTATCAATTTTTTTTCGTGACAATTTTATAGGGTGTGATTTCTTATCATTTAATAATTTGTTCTTATATATTTTTTAATATTTTAAAAATATATCTATTTTGTTTAATTAAGTCAATCTAAATAAGTAAGTCCTTTAAAAAAAAAAGTTCAAACTAAGTAAATAATTTGGTTGGAAGTTAATCAAAATATAAAAAAAAACAACCATGCTAGGTAACCAATAATATCAGCCAACAATTTAAATTGGATGTTCTATTTCTTTATGTTTCTGATGTTCTATTTTTAAGTTTCAGATGTTTTGTTTCTAAAAAAATATAAAATTGACTAATGCTGCTTTAGGTTTTAAATATTCTATAACTTCCATTGTGATGTTCTATAAACAGTATTTTCGAATATTCTACTTTTTGTTGGCTGATGTGTTGACTAGAAAATTATTGGTTACCTATTTTTTTTTAAAAAAAACAAATAGCTCGGGTTATAGTATTATACTCTAAAAAATAATTGGAAAAAATAAAAATAAAAAGTTGAGAGCATCTGCATTGTCCTTGCTTGGACTTTATTATGGGAGAGTTTGGCAATTGGCATCTACTTTAAGGCGAATTCAACATTGGTTGGCAGAGTAACAGAACCGAAGAAGCTAAAAGACAAACGATGAAACCAAAGCCACCTCCTCCTCTTTCTTTTTGGAGCCTTGCACACTTGCTCAACTCTTAGCTCTTGTTGCACTTTCCTCCCTTCATCAATCATCATCATTAGGTTCCCTCTTTTGGAAACTCTAACTCTCTACTCAATGCTTTTGCTTCAGTTGTTCCCTTCCTTTTCTTCTTTTTCCCTTTTATTTGCTTCCTAAATCACACACCCCATCTTCCCTTTTGTTTTCTTGTTTTTGGTTTTTTCATTATTATTTATTTATTTTATATTTTTCTTTTTCTTTTTGCAACTCAATCAAGATTCAATTGGGTGCTTGAAATATCCGACACACCCCCAATTCAATTCTAGCTAAGTGTCTCTTTCATCATGTGTTGGTTATACTAATTACTAAATAATTGAAGTTAGGAAACACGTTAACTCAATGAACTGGATACCCTTGTTTTCATTTTATTCTTGCCACTGTGTGAAGTGCAGGGTGAAGAAGAACAATTTTCGTGTTTTTTAATTTGTATTGTTAATATTTCTGCTGAATTTTTCGTTTTTGATTGTTTTGGAATTCTGGGTATGCTTTGAATTTCCTCAATTTTGTGGATAAGTATTTCAAAGTTCAATTTTTTATTTTTTATACATAAAAGAAAAACTAAGCATACAATTTCAGTTGGATCAACATGTTACATGGACCCTATGATTCAAGCTTGCTTCTATCTCTCCCTGATGATGTTTTCGCCATTGTTTCTTGGTTCCTTTCACCGAGAGATGTGTGTAGCTTAGGCTTGTGTTGTAAGAGCTTGAATGCTCTTGTGGCCTGTGAAAAAATCTGGCTCACTCAATGTGATGTTTTGGGTATAGTGCCCCATAAAGACCTTGTTGAGTGGAGAAACGGTGTGTGTTCTTACAAGGCTCTATGCCGTTTCCTTCTCAGTGTTCAACCACTGATTGGATTATGGGTTCATCAGAATCCGGAGCTAGGAAATGTAGTGTACGTAATGCCCGGATTTATGTCGGTTGTTGGTTGCAGGGTAATCCCTCAGGAGCTTGGTCCATTAGGCATTGAAGATGGCCCAATCCTCTGGGCATCTGTATTTGAAGTTATTGCAGATTTTGATGGTTCAACTGTATTTTTCCTTCATGGGAGGGAGAAGGGTATCGATTATATCTATCCCGGTTCGGTCAAGCCTGTACAGAAATCTTGCAACGTGCTGTTGCTCGAGGTTGAACCCGGACTGCAGCAAAAGAATGTTGGTGCTTTGTTGCAGAGTAAAAGCTTTGTGCACCACTCGGGTGTAGAGTTATCGAGGAAGGTTTGTCGGTCGAATAGTGATGTTTCTCGGTCACATAGGGTTAGTGGAAGTAATGAGACAATGGTTCCCTTCAGCAAATTAGCATTTAGTGATAGAAGAAAGTTGCTAGAGCTAACTACTAGCCAAGTTCGGCAAAGGGTTCCCGATATGGCTATTGGACCGCTGTTTCCGAGGTTAAGGGATGATGATGAAAACTTTCAGAAGGATTTGGTCCTCTTATGGGAAAGACGATCGTTCCTCAGTCAAATCTACGAGCTTGGTAGTAACCAGATGGTAAATAGAGCAAGTTCTCAACATGGAGTTGGTCTAACACACTTAGAACTTGATGGTATCAAAAAGAGTATTGATTGTTCAAGAACAATTTGTAACCCTTTGCCGGAGGAGGATAGTCGGATCAAAAGAAAAGGTCTTCGCGGGTATTTCTTGGATGGCCTTAAACATATGTTTGGAAGATCTAATTCGGCGAATGACAGCCATATGATTTCCAAGAAGCTTACTTCAAGCAGTGAGATGAGGCATGCTCGCCTTCAAGAATTTCTTCGGTCGAGCGATACAATAAGACTAACATTGAATGCCTCGACAATGAAGTTGTCTTCTTATCGAGCGTGGCCAAACATGCATGACAGTCGGTTCGCGCTTTACAAGTTACCATTGCGAGTTCCTAGAGCCGACCAAGAATATGCTGGTTTATGGGGAGGGACTTTTGGTTGGCCTCCCGGAAAGCCTTCCGAGGACAAACCTGGAAAAGCTTTATTCTTTCTTCTGCTCTCTTATGAGGAGTTGCAAGGACAACAGCTTCTCATTGCGACGAAAATATTGGAAGGCACACACTATGTCTTGCATCCTAATGGTTCAGCAATGTTTATAGTGAATATGAATGAGCCTTCAGATGAGCCATTTCCTTGGAGCACTGATGGAGACTCACTTCCGGTGGATATGAAGCATGCTTTCGTGGGGGAAGGAATTGCTAGCGGCTATGGGTTTAGATACCCTGGATCAAAGCCCGGATCACTCTTTGTTCTTCAAAACGGTATCCTTGCTTTCATTTGGAAGGAAACAAGGGCTGTCTTGACCTTGCAAAGACTCGACTTGCAAGAACTTCTAAAGAAGGGTGAAAGGGTGCCTTCCCTGCCTCCCGTCGCCAATTTTTCGTATCTGACGAAGTCCTACTCCAATGTGTTTGCTGGTTTTCCGAGCGCTTCAAATTGTTTATCTTCATCAAGGTTTGCCTTAATCCTAACATGTCAGCTTCTTTTACTTTCTATAATTGGGGACTTAGAAGTTATTTCATTGTGTTGAATTGCTTAATAGAGTTAGCAGTATATTGACTAATAATGCATAAAGCAATTTTTTCTTTTCTTTTAGAAATATGGTTATAGAACTTATAGCAGATGCTAAAGCTTATTAATAGTTCTACTAAAGAATTAAATAGAGTTAAAACAGCAACCATCAAAAGAACTGTTAGCGGATTAGTATTCTGCATTAACATTCACAGACTAAGGGAAATTTACAATCACTAGAACAACTCAGACACATGACTACGGGAAATCAGTGGAATTTGAAAATGTATAAATGTATATGTGGTATTTTTTTAGGATCAGGTTTATAACTTCATCACTGTGATTCAACTGGACACTATATCATGGATGGCACTGTAGTAATATGGGTTACATAACTTACATTTGACTATGATGTAATAATACATAATAAGATATTTATGTAAATTACTTTTAACACTAATAGTGCATCAAATTTGAATCACTGTTTTTATTATGCATGTTCATGTCAAAAACTTTGGAAGATTTATCTGATAAATTGCTTGTCATTGTCCAAGTTTGCCCCCTTTGTAGGGGCGGTTTGATCGGGAATAAAATGGGGTGAAATTTTCATGGATGAACTAGAATATGTTTGTTGTAACGTCATTGAGCTCATTCATGAACCTTAGGACTTAGGAGACGTGTGATTCGTGAAAAACTTTCAAATTCCTAGGTATCTTACATTGTAAAATCATTCCGATGGAAGGTTTTTAGTGTAAAATTCTCAAGAATAAAAGCATTCTTCTTACCACACAAATGTTTCCAAAGGGCGAAATTCTAAACAAGTGTTAATGTTTCTGTACAGGCAAGGACAACACTAGGTTATGACAGAGTGGCTGCAAGCTTTCTGGCTGCGGCTGGAGTCGCGCTGCTTCTGGTTGTTACAGAATGTAATTACTTGCTGCTGTATATTTACATAATTATTTTTCATTTCTTGAGGATGTTATGATGAAATAAGTACTGTAATTTTTTTGTCAAGACATGTCCTATAAATTATGATTTTATTGTCTTATAATGCCAATTGCATAGCATGTTTGCTGTAGTATAAATTTGAGACGGAGAGAGTAAACATTATGTGGATCCTAATGAAGTTCCTTCCGTACATTATCTTATATGTAAATTTAAATTGACATGATGGTTGCCCTTTGTGTGCAAAAGCACATGCATACTTCACTTAATTTTAAGAACAGAAATACATTGAATTTTTTTTTTGGTGACAATACATTGGAAATATTTAATTCTAGGGGAGCATATGTCTGAAAGTTGAAGTTAAACCTTTTAAAGGTTTCATAATAACAGAAGACAGGACCAAAAATAATAATGCTATGAAATCAATTTTAGAGGATCAATAAGAAGCTAATTAGAAAAATAATAGGTAGTAAAAGAAAAAAGAAAAAAAAATAATATTGATTTTCTATTGTCTTTTTAATATCGGCTATCAAGACTTTCTCGAAAAATAAAAATTAAATTTTGATGATCTAGACTATTTTACTTAGGTTCAGTTACATCTATTTTCTTAGAATGATTATACAGAGAAGTGGTTATTATATGTTGTAATGTATGTGGCAGTATCTTTTAAATTATCGATATATTAAAATTAAATTAAAAATAAAATATTTAACATTGATTAGTGTTATGTGATTGCCGGGTAGTGCTGTTCCGGTTATTTATAGGGAAGACTTGGAGGTGGCTGCATGTTGTTAGAGTTCGGTGAGTAGTTTCAGGAAGTCAAAGATATGATCATTAATTTCAAGAAAACTTAATGTTGATTTTAACGACGAATACAAAAATTATTTGGAGAAGAATAAAAATTATTTAGAAAAGATGTGGTTTCGAAGATTCATGCATTTATTTGACTTTAAAAGTAGTGGGCCTGAAAATTAATTGCTCTTGATAATGTGGTAATATCTAATTAGATGTATGTGTAAAACTCTTTTACGTACACGAAAATTAAATTTTAAAAGGATGAGTAAATAATATTATTCTAAAATTTTGTTTATGAGCCGCACCAAAACACAAAATAACAACCTATATATAAGGCAGAGGGAAAAAAAAAAAGAGTCAGCATACTGCAGAATCAGAAGCAGTAGGAGCCAATAATCGTTCACCATGTCCTTCGTACGGATACTCCTTCTCTTCTTCACCTTCCTTCTACTCTCCCAGGCTCAACCGCCCTCCGATGCTCCCTCTCCCTCACCGTCACCGTCACCGCCTTCATCCACCGTTTGTATCATCGGCGCCGGCATCGGCGGTTCCTCTGTCGCCCACTTCCTCCGCGAGTACTCCCCTCGCTCTTCTGACTTCCCAACTAAAATCATCGTCTTCGAGCGCCGCACCACCGTCGGCGGCCGTATGGCTACCGTCACAATTGCCGGAGAGACGTTCGAGGCCGGTGCCTCCATCCTCCACCCTAAGAACCTCCACGCCGTGAATTACACCAATCTTCTGGACCTGAAGGTGAAGCCACCGTCGTCGGAGTCGAACTCCATCGGGATCTGGAACGGAGAGAGGTTCGTTTTCAAAACGGTTAAGATCGGCTCCGATATCCCGCTTGTGAACCAGCTCCTCAAACTGCCGTTGATCGATTATGTCGTCTCCAATCTCGTGTCGCTCGTTAACTCGGTGCTCCTGTTTTTCCGTTACGGTTTCTCGCTTCTGAAGATGCAGAGTTTCGTTGAGGTATTGCTTCTATTTTTGTTAAGATATATGGTTGTTTCTAAATTCTAACTTTCTATAGATTATGTTAATAACTTACTATGTTAATATTTAATTAGTCTCTATACACATTCATACTTTTAAGTAACATTTATAATTTAGTGAACAAAGAGCATTATTAGATGGAATTATAGTAAAATTTTATGTAATCGCGAGTTTTAGCACAGTTGATGACTAGCTGAACTCCTTAAAGATCTAGTTAGGGCCTTAGGGAGTTAGGGGCTCGATGGAGTTCTTGCCTCGAAAGAATGTCACTGCTTGTGGTGGTGGTGGATGTCGTGGCAAAAATGGTAGTAAAAGTGTTTGTATTTGTAGTTAAGTATTTTTTTAAAAAGAAGTTTAATTGAATTATTGAAAGTAAGAGTTACATTTATTATGAAAAGAGTATATTCTCTTATGGAAAATAAGATGGATTGTGATTTTCTTACTGATGAGGTTGTGTTGTCCTTTTAGAGTGCTGTGGATAGGTTCTTGAAGTTCTACGAGGTTCCTGGTTCGAGGCCTGTATTTGAGACAGTGGATGAGATGCTGAAATGGGCTGGTTTGTATAACTTGACAACCAGGACTTTGCAGGATGAATTGACCGATGTTGGCTTGTCTCCATTGTTGATCAATGAACTTGTCACGGTGAGAAATTCTTGCTCCTTGTTTTTGAATTTAAGGTCACAATTTGTCTTTCAGCAGAACTGGGTAAGATCACTTTGGTATGAAGGGATTGTTTCCTGATTATAGGTCCACAAGACTGTTTTTGCGAATAGTAATGATAATTGTATATATAACTATTTGATGGATTCTTCAAACATACAAGCCGAATCTGATGAATTTGTTGTATTTTGTTTTGTGTGTTGTTTGTTTCTTTGTTTCAATGAAGTACCAATTTTTATATTGATGATAAAGTTTATTAAGAAATAATGAAGTTTTATGACATTATAGAACAGATGACTTGTTGTTACTAAAACAAAACCTATAGATCTTGCTTGGGAGATCATTGTTTTTGCAATGAGAATGAATCAACATTTTGTTTTATTAATTAGGGGTTTGCAGTTAGGCTTCTTCTCTTGTCCACATCACTAATTGCAAATTTTAGCCCACTTGATGATGGGTTTTGTGAGTGTCATCCAAAGCAAAGTGGTATGAGATATAGAACAGCTCCGCTGAACATGGACTTTTGTTCTGCATGTGCATGCAGGTTATCACACGCATAAATTATGGCCAGAGTGTCTTGATGAGTGGGCTGGCTGGTGCAGTTTCTCTGGCAGGATCAGGTGGTGGACTATGGGCCATTGAGGGAGGCAACTGGCAAATGGCTGCTGGACTGATCAATCAGTCAGATGCTGAATTGCACTTGCACGAAGAAATAATATCCATTGCTAACCTTGGTGATTATTATGAACTCAGCTCTGCAAAAGGAAAAAGTTATTCCTGTGAAGTTGCTGTGGTTGCTACCCCATTGGATGAGTTAAATATTCAATTTACTCCCCCCATTGCAGTTCCTAAAAGAAAATTACAGCACACACATACAACTTTTGTTAGGGGCCGCTTAAACCCTGTGAGTATTCTGAAAGATAAAGACCCGTTAGTCATATATTATCTTTTTGTATTTCGGTTGGTGCTATTTCTAATGGCGATGCATTGTTGTACATTAGGAATATTTTGGGCTCAGCCGTGCAACGAAAATTCCAGAACTTGTTGGGACATTGGAGGATCCTAACATTCCATTTTCAAGCATTTCAGTCCTCAAGAAGCACAATGAAAAAGAATCCACTTTTAAAATATTCTCTCGACAACCAATGGCAGACACATTACTGGATAAAATTTTCAGGTAACAATGTCGGGTTATCATCTTGTTTGTTAACTTTTAAGTTTTGCAAATTTATCCATAAATATCCACTTCAGACAGCTGCTCACTTCAGTTAAATAAAGTGGCTACTCCATGATTTATTGATGCTATTCTCACGCATCAAACTTAATAAACCTTTGAACTGTGTTTAATCAGTTGGCCCTAAGGATGTATTGAGAATTTGAGAGTTACATTTTGGAGGGGAAGGAAGACGAGGAGTTGTGAGGGAAATATACTCATAGTCATAGCTTCTCTTCAAGCCCTTTTCCCTTCTTCTAAGTTCTAACCCTTTTACCTTTCCTCCCTTCCTTCCAAAATGAAAAATTGAAACCTAAATAGGGTTCATCAGAGTTGAAGTCAGACATTCTATTGTTGAATTTTGGACTTAAGTGTGTGGTCCATTCCCCTCCCTCCCCACAAAAATAAGGAGTTGCTAATGAGTGCTTAAAGACACTCTCTAGCAATACATAATGTGAAATTTTTTGTTTAAGTTTCTTTTTTCCCCAGTAATATAAAATACATGATAAAGTTAAATAATTCTACTTTTTATCCTTAATCCCTAAAGAGTTCCCCAATTGCAAAATCCAAATGAGAAAAGTAAATTTTGTACTAGTTTGTAGTAAGTTTTGGATTGTGTTGACACTTGCAGTGCGAGGAATGAGACTATACAGATAGACTGGGCTGCCTACCCTCATTACAAGCCCCCAGAAACATTTGCACCATTTATATTGGATGGGCGGCATTTGTACTATGTGAATGCATTTGAAAATGCAGCAAGCACCATGGAGACGAGTGCTGTAGCAGCTGAGAACATAGCCCGACTCATAACATCAAGATATTTTGGCAAAGTAATTGAGTATCCATCTAGGAAAGTTACTGCTAGTTCTCAAGGAGTGGATGCTCATTTGGATTTGTGAATATGCAGTGACTGTAACATATTGTTAGGTAGTTGAACTTGAACTTCACCAAGTTTGAGTTGTGTTGTAATTTTGTATATTATGTTTTTGAACTCCGAAAGCAAATGAAGGATTGTACAAAGACTGGACAATATTGAATTACTATCTCTTCTCTTGCCTTGTATTTTCCCATACATAATTTTCTCCTTTTTTTGTTTTAATATGGATCAAAATTTCATTTAAGAGTTTGCTGCTAACCTTTATTTTGCAGCATATACAATCTGAGATATTTTTGGGTTTTTACCGAATAAAATTTGAACTTCCAATACTTATTTAATAAGAAAGTTAGCAAGTTTTTATTTTTTTTTTAATCTTCTCATGCTGTATATAATAATGCATGTGTAGTGATTTGATTGTTGAGGATTTCTTGGTGTTCCTTCTTGGTCTTATATACAGACCCTTTTAGGGAAGTCTGAGGTTGCAACTATTACCAGGGCAGAAAACATTCTTTTAGTATAACAGAAATTAGAAATAGAAAGTGGCACACATGAAATGGTGTTTAGGGTGTGGGGAATATGTTTTGAATGTCATACTCCTCTGTTGTTTTGGCACTAACTTCAGTACCTTTATAAATGTTGGTGGCATCATTTATAGATAGCCGTGGTAAAATCTAGTCTTTAACCAAGAAAATCAGAATAAGCACGTAACCGTCAACAAAACGGTCCCATGGTCTAGTGGTCAGGACATTGGACTCTGAATCCAGTAACCCGAGTTCAAATCTCGGTGGGACCTTCCTTTTTATTATTTGGTCTTTTTGTCTCTTTTCCTTCGTTTTTAGATATTCACACGTCACAGTTAAAATCATTTAACAAAACCGCCAATCAAATTAGTCAGTTCAATATTTTCTATTCCCCTTTCGAACTTCAGCTATTACTTACATAATTTTTTTTCTTTTTCTATTAAGTAGTCTCGAACTAAAGATAAGTTGTAAATCCTTGACGCAGTAGTGTTCAAATTATAAATTTGATTATTTGATAACATGCTTGAGTAAATAAAGTAAACAATGGGAATTTTCAAGCGAAAACGATATGGTTCTTTACCGAAAATTATTCATGTTATAAAATTGAACTATAATATATGTACAAAATGTCACTTCAAATAGCAAAACCAATCAAAGCCCAAGCTAATGCATGATATTTGCAACTCAATTTGTAATGGTACATGCAGACATGGAAAAGGCCAGATTTGCTTCACATCAGTTGAGATGCTCCACAGTCACAATGTTCTTCAAGCTGCCAATGGTTCCTCCAAAACTGTGCCATCATCAAATCATTAGTAGTAACACAATTTCCTTTCTAATTTTACTTTTTGAAATATTGTTATTTATACCCCTAAGCTTAGCTTAGCATATTTGAAGGGACATCCTAAAGTGTCGTTTAAACATTCGTTAAGAGTAAAATTGAAACTTTCTGTCGACCAGTGTTTAAGAGAAGCAAAGTCTTCATGGCCCTTCAAGAATGTCTAAAGGGATGGGCGAAAAACATTTGTTTTATTTATTTGGTTTGGGGAGTGATATGTGATGCACAAGGCAGATTAGACAAGTGCTGGTGGAAGGAAAAGGAACAAAGAGATACCTTTTCTTTTTGAAGATTCTTCGGCTTCAGTAGCAGCAGGTGCCTTTGTTGGGACATCAGGAAGGTCCAATTTGTCGTCTTCAAGCGCTGAGGAAGGAACTTCAGGAAGATCTTCGACTGCAAGCTGATCGGAGAGGGGAAAAACAGAAAAAGAAAAAAAAATAACTCATAGTTCAATTGGAACAATAATTTGAAATAAGTAAACTATAAGTTAACATAAAATTACAAAAATTGAAAATTAATATTTACCTGGGTTTCCAAGTTCTCAAATTCTGCTAAAATCTCCTCTTCATCCTCTGCTGATAATTTTTCTCCTAATATTGCATTAATTTCCTACAAATTCAAGAAAAAATTATAGTGACTGTGAGCAAGCATCCAGTACAAGTAGAAAGCAACTGGCAGTTGGAAATTCGAAAAGGAAAAAGTAGCAATCAAATTGTAATTTTGAAGCAGAAAATCCCTAGCACAAAATAATATGGACATGAAAAAGGTTTTTGACAAAAGCAGATATGGGAAGCATAATAGTGAGGTCAAGCTCACATCTTGATAAGCTTTAGCTTCAGCAGTATCGTCCATAAGCTTCTGAACATCTTCAATGTTTATCTCACTTTGTATAGCTTTCATTGCATCATTACCAGCCTTTAAACTTTCAAATACAGCCTTCTGCTTGCTTGCCAGTTCAATATCTGCTAACTGAACCAAAAGAATCAGTGTATGAATTCGTATGAGGGGGTATAATTATGATAAAAGGAAAGCAGCAATTGATGCACAATTATCTCTTCTGAAACAAGGAACACAATGGGAAAAGACTGAGTTGGCACCACCAGGGTAGACACTTGTAAAGCCATCCATCAACAGATCCGAAAAATTATGGGGGTAAAAGTAAAGAGAATAGTAAATTCGGTAATAAAATATTACTTGTTGCTCAACATTTATAACCCAGGCATCAACTTGCTTCAACAATTCTTCTTGTGCCTTTTTCTTTTTCAAGGCCAACAAGGCCCTGTCCTTCTTCTTTTCACGAATCAAGTCTCTTGCTGCTTGCTTTTCTGCTTCAATGACAGCATCAAGCTGAAAATACAAATCGCAACAAAGGAAAAAACTCAAGTAAGGCAACACATCCTATATGTTCCAAATAAAATGAAATATAATCCTTGACTGACGGATAAGATAAGACCAAATGATCTTGAGCTTGACCGGACTCAAAGACAAAAATCATCAATCCATGTTAATAACAAGATGTGTAAGGTTGTAAGCCTGATCAATGTTCAGAGAACAGTCATTAAGTTTACTTTCTGCCGCTTTCATCATTTATTCTTGATCTCTTTTCTGCCGCTTTTTTTTTTTTTTCCTGAAATTTTAATCTCAGTCTCTGATAACCAAACATAATACTGAGTCTCAGTCCCCCAGTCTCAGTTCCAGTACTAGCTGCCGAACGCAGCCTTAAGGCAGAAATTCAGAAATCCAAAGTCAACACAGGTTTTACTTTCATTTAATTATTCATAGAATGAAGTGTAGTGTAACAAACTGCATAATCATAATACTTTAATATGGCTCTGCAGTCTGACTAGATCCTAATCTGGTTTGCTTATACTAGGCCTAAAGCATGTTATAGGAAAAGCATTTAAGTAAAACAAAGTGACAGTCTAAAGATCCAATGGCTTCCATTTCCTAATCCCTATATATACAAAGATGAGCAGGAAACTCCATTCAGATAGAAAATGGCCAACTTTCAATGCAAGTCTACCCTGCTTTCTTAATAGCTGAAAATCCAAAATTTCAACAACAACAAGCATACTATCCATCTTGAATTCTTTCGCTAAAATTCTTAAATTCAAAGTCCACTAATCAATCTCACAATTCAGGAAGTATGGCTGAACATCAACGGGCGATTGTCCCGAGGAAGCTTGAAAGAATGGTCATACAACTCACTATTTCAGCACTCGGAAGCGACAACATTTACCCATTTCTAAAAGATATTAACTCTTCAGATTAAGGCAGAGAAAATCGAGATTTTACATGATTATCGGAAAAGTAAATTAAATTAGTAAAACATGAAATTGTAACAAGATTTAAATCGGCAAATCATCTGAGCTAGTATAAATTTTGTAAAATCAATGAACTTATTTATAATCGTAATGTCCAAGGATTTTAAGAGTAAAATTGATATCATAGTTACTATGCTTTCGACTTGGTCATTCCAATTGAAATCCAATTGCCATTTCCAAACACTATTAGAAGTGACCGTTTTCCACATAAAGCATTCTGCTAACACTAAGAGGCAACCAGAAACCTAGAAAAAGCTACCAAATTCAGAAGCCACACAAAATCCTAAATTGGATAACATGAAAATTGGTTGTTTCAAACTCCAATTATAAACCGGTACAATCCAAAAATTACTTGCTTAGATGAACCTCAAAAGAAAAGTTGAAACTTTTATAGCACAAATTCAGATAATCTAACACAAGATGCAAGAAAAACAAATTAATTAACTTCAATCGCATTCACCAGAATTAAACTTGAATCACCTTTTGTTGATATTGAGCAAGCTTGCGCCTTTGGGTCTTGAGAGCGAGAATTGCTCGATCGACATCTGTGACCTTCGGTTTCTTCACAAATATGTTTCCCATGGATCGAACTGATTCCTATCTTTGCAGCTGAGGTTTTACTTTACGACGACGTTTTGTTGAGAGTTTTCGTCGTCGACTATGGAAGAAAGTAGCAGCAGCAGCAGAAGCAGCTGATCTTACCAACGAATGATGATGATTTGAAGGTGTTTCGGATTTTCGATTTTTTAATTTTAAAAGTTTAGTGTTTAGAGGAGCAAAAGAAAAAGAGAAAAGTAGACGCCAACTCCCCCTGAAATAGTGAAAAACAAAAAACTTGCATCGTTTTTCAAAATCGTTTTGTTTTTGTCGCCAAAAAAAAATCGTTTTGTTTCCCTAGTTTTTTTCTTCTAAAAAATTCTAGCTTAATTACCAAAAGAAAAAGTCTTGGCCAATATTAGAGAGACAATAGATGGGTCCGTCTAAAATACCCACAACTATTTTGGGTGCTTTTCATGTGCACAATTAATTAATTATAAATATAACCCCATGTGGGTTTTATAGTAATTATCAAATTTTTAATTTTATCCACATAATTACTTAAATTTTATTTGGTTTAAAAATTTTCTTAGCTTCCCCTCTCTCCAATTGAATTTAAAACCAAAGCGAAAAGGTAGTAGTAGCCAATAAGACACCGTAGAGAAGAACGAACATAACACTTCCCTTCCTTCATTCTAGGTCACACTCCCTAGACTTTCACATTCACCAACGCCACCCCTTTGATTCCCCTTCTTCTGCCTCCTCCTCCTCTGGACCCCCTCCGCTTTCCACTTCGATCTCGACAACTTTCAGCTAGCAGCACATGAACATCTTCTCTCTCCGACGAAGAACCTAAAATCTATTTTCTTTCTTTGTTCGTTATTGTTCTCACTTCTTATGAGTCTTAATCTGAATCAGAAAATGCAAGTTTTTCTAGGGTTTTAATGAGCTTTGTTTTATGAAATTTGTAACATATTCAAGCGATAATTGATTGGGATATTGCTATTAGAATATTAATTCCTTTTTCCTGTATCATTGTTAAGACAAGATTGTTATGAATAATTGGATTGGAGAAGCAGGGCATGCAAGAATTGGAGAAAAGGTCTGTGAAGACTGGAAAAAAAAATGAAAGCCTTGATTAAGGGACCATTAGAAATCCTAAGCAATGTAGCTATATGATTCATCCATTTTATCTAGCAAAACAGAGGCATTGAAGAAGATTAGAAGCCATTTAATTATTGAAGAAGATTACAAGCCATTTGGTTCTGCTATGTCTATGTGTATATTTTGTTTGTTGCTTAAAGTATATGTTTATTTCTTTTCCATCCATAAAAACTAGGTTCAAGTGTTGGGTATATTATTATCCTCTCTTAATAATGTACTGTAAAAGAGAGAATCACATATACATACAAGTTACTATTTCATATTTGCAATGTGATGCTAGCTACCAATGTTGAAAGGAACTATAATCATTTAAATAAAATTGAAGCATTCTTCAGTACATTTCATTTCGACTATTTAGAAGGGAAGGAAACCAAAAAAAAAAAAAATTGTCACCATTATCTATTTTTAAATCTTCAAATGGCATTATGCTAGACAACTTCATTTGCCTTCAACTTTGAGTATCTTTCAAATGTTTCATTTGTGGATTTTCACCATGAACTAACAAGATGACCCCTAATATGTGTTCAATTCATAAAATAAAAACACTAAAAAGACATCACAATTAATCATCTTTCTTAAAACTAAATTAATCAAACATAAACAAAACATTCATGGTTCTTGTCAAAGTGAATTACAATGTAAGACTACTAGGCAACATTTATCCTTAGACATTGCTGCAGTGTCATTCACAACCTCAAGATTCTTTCTACTTGAAAGGCTTTGTATGAAAAAATTAATGTCAAAGACAACAAACTAAACCTCTATAAGGATGTTTTTCACACTATGCTTGAAGGTGAAGCCAATGGAACAATATTACATGTTCTTTGGTGACATTATAACTTGCTTGATGAGCATAGCACTAGAAATTACAAGTATTAAACACCTTTGTTGTGTACCCTTTTTTTACAAAAAAAAGCTAATAAAACAGTTTAATTTTGTATGTTTATTTTATGTTACTTTGGTATGTGAATCCAGGTCAAATAATGTGAATGCTTAAATGTTCATGTCTATATATACAAATCAGACACTTAGAGTGCAAAATTACACATTAACCATGTTACATACTGAACACAAATCAAATTTCTTAATAGCTGAGACAACATATTTGTTTCCAAGATGTATGGTCTACTATCTTTTAAGCAATGCTGCTACAGTGTCTTTTCCCAAACCTCTTCCTACTCACAACATTGTATATCTTGATTAGCACATCTATGAAGACACTACCCACATTTTTCAAAGACTGAAGTGCTGAGGTTTCTAGCATGACATCAAGGTTGGTGTCCATGTGGTCATGAAGCTCCTTCTATCCTTCAGTCATCTCTTCACATTCTCAAAAGTCAAAAGTCACATTCCTGCTAATATCATACACAACCAATGCATGACACCTCAGCTTCTCAGGAATAATCACTTGTGATTGCCTGGTATTTGTAGTAAATGAGAAGAAAGATATTAGTATATAAGCAAGGTTAAGGTATTATTATTTCTCTGCCACTTGCAAAACAACATAATAGAATAACAATTTTGCATTCCATCTTATCCAAATCCAGATCCAATAAGAAAATTAATTATCCAACTTTATTACATAGATGATCGATCAAACTATATCATTAAAGCATAAAGTGTAAGAACTAGCACCATCATTGGTACACTGGTAAATCTTACCCAGATTTTAGAATCCTCGATTTCAGTTACTAGTGACTAGCCATCCAGTGCCCTGATTATCAAGATCGAAACAAACAAGATCACTCATTTTCAATATTTACTTAATCCAATTCAATATCGTAAAACAAATCTTAACCATATCATTGGCAAAATAAAAATTGAAAAAGCAAGATCAAGAATTAGGGAAAAAAAGAAAGACCTTTCATGGCACCGAAAGCACCTCAAGGATCATACCACAATACCACCTGGATGTCTCCATCGGCGTCTTCTTCATCTCTAAAATCATGTAATCTTGCTCTTTCCCATTCTCGTTGTTCTTGTCGACATCCGTCTCATGACCTCTTTTGCCCTCCTTACTTTTAACGTTGGTGAGGATAATGTCCCTGACCTCTGTCGGAGGTAGAGTTTCCAAGCTTGCCACTGGAGATCGAGGCGTCGTCCGATTGGCACATTGAGAAAGAATAGGGTTCCACTACCATTTTAGTTTGTTAAATAGAGGGGTTCTTTTAGAATTATCTAACACTTAGTATTCTTTTGCTTAATATTCAAGAAGTTTTACACAAATTTAATCTCAACCGTTGGATTTTATTTGAATATGATCTAATGATCTTTATTCCATGGCGCATTAGAAGCGCCCATAATGCCTGAGCTGATTTTAGACATACCCACAATAGATAGTCAATATCATTTTTCTTTCTTTTCTTTTTTCTCTTTCACCACACACTATTTCCTTACAATAATGCTAGTGAGCCAACGTTAGGGAGCACATGAGTATAATTAGGAAAATAATTGATAGTAAAAGAAAAAAGAAGAAAAATTGATATTGACTCCCTATGGGCTCCTAATGTTGGATCCCAAGACTTTCTCTTTCCTTAATTATACTCCTTGGCTCCCTATGGATCCCTAACGTTGGTTCCCTAGCATTACTCTTACCAAAAGAATAATCCTACGGAATTAATGTTAAGGGACTAGGGAGCCAATGAGTATAATTAGAGAAATATGAAGTTGTAAAAAGAGAAAAAAAAATATTGCTTCATATTATCTTTCTAATAATATTTCTTTTTTTAAATATCTCACATATGCCATAAGTATCATACTATCATATATGGGAATAGATTCCCACACCCCTAAATTCGGATTCGAGTCTCCTGTATACATACCTCACATATTAATTTCGGTAAAAGAAAGTCTTGATAGTCAATATTAGGAAGACAACAAGAAATTATTAAATTTACTAACGAATGTTAAAAAATACAATTAATCTAGGTTTACACCTAATTTTGCTAGCCAAACACTTTACATCATGCGTCCCTCTCATTCAGGTAAATTATTCTTCTTCTTCCTCCTCCTTCTTTTCTTAGTCTTCATCTTCCTCATTTTCGTCTTCTTCTCTCTCGTCGTTTTCATCTTCTTCTTTCTTGCCATCTTCTTTGCTCTCGTGTTTTTTGTTTTTTTTTTTTAAATTGAGTTCAAATAATAATTGATAAGAATCTATCAATGCTCTGCGGATAGAGTTTTAATTCTGCAACAGAGCAATTGGATTCGAATTCTGTACCAGATCAGATCGTGGAGGTTGTTGATTTTTTTTTTCAATCGATTTACGTCTTTGAATACTGGTTCTTGTTGTTGGATTATTTATTTTCGAAGTTCAATTGTTTATTCGTGTGGTAATTTTGATTTGAATTGTTTTTCATTTTGAATCTATGAAAATAGTTATTTGATTTGCTTTTGATTCCTTTTTTTTATCTGATTAAAAAATCTGTTTTTGATTTTAATTTTAAAAACTTGTCGATAGTTTTACATTTTCTATTCGAACAGGTTTTAAAATCATCACGAACAGATTTTCTCAACTCATTTTTCACACAGATTCATCATTTAACCAATTCAAACATAACAAGCTTTTATATTACCATGAACAGATTTTCACAACACACGAACATGTTCTTATATTACCACAAACAGATTTTCAAAATTGATTTTTCACACAGATTCAACATTCATCATATTCAAACACACGAATAGTTTTTTAAACTACCACGAACAGATTTTTAACTACCACGAACAGATTTTCAGAATACACGAGCATATTTTCAAAACTTACTTTTAAGCATTCCTTGAAATCTTATTTGTGCCAATTATAAAAACTTGTTCAAGCATTCTTTGAAACCTTATTTCTGTCTTTCTTTATTATTCATGTCAAATTTAAAATCTATTCATGTCAAGAATGTATTTATGTTCGTTTTAGTTTTTTATTCATGTTCGTTGTTCTTCTTCTCCTCATCTTCTTCTTTCTCTTCTTCCTCCTCCTCATCTTCCTCTTCCTCCTCCGCAATTTGAATTCATCTAAGAAGAAAAAGATGATGATGATGATGACGAAATCAATGAAGACAACAACGAACAACAAAGATGAAAAAGAACCCGCAAAAAAAAAAGAAGATAGCGGCGACGATAGCAACACTACCGAAAGAAGTGGCGGCAGCGAAAGAAGAAGAAGAATAAGAAGAATAAGAAGAAGAACTATCACAACATAACAGAGAAGAAGAATGAGAAGGAAGAAGAAAATGAAGAGGCGGAGTAGGAAGTGGAAGCGGAGACAGAAGCGAAAGTGGTGATAAAGAAGAGGAAGAGAAAGAAGAATAAGAAACAATAGAGAAATAAGAAGAAGAAGAAGCGTGTGTGAGTTGGGTTAGTGGCAGCGTGAATACACACGCCTGGGTGAGAGTGAGTAAATTTTTCTTGGTTTAACTTGGTTGGTAGTATTAGGTGTGCATGTAGCAGTACTGTAATAAATAATAACTTTATATACATGAAAGATAAATTTTTTTTAATAAAACTATCCAAATCTTAAAAATTATTCAAAATCTGCAAACTACCTTTTCATATATCTTAACCCTAAATTATAATTCTATTCTACACCTCCTCTTCTTTCCCATCTTACCTCCACTCTTATTCCCAATCAACCTATTGTTCAATTCGAATTAACGTTGAGAGCAAGAAAAACACCATAATTAGCAACATCTTCTTGACCTACATGATCTAAAGCTTCACCAAGTTTTTTGCACTGTCCAATTAAATTAACGTTCAAGGTGGTTGTATCAAATGATGTGTTATGGGGGTTCAAGTCTAACCCATCATGAATATTATCAAATTTCGATTTTGGTGGAATGGGAAGATTATTCTTCCTTAAAGTTTGGGTCTTTTGATGGAAATAACTGGTATAGCTGTGCTTTACGGCCGAGTTGGAGCTTGTTGGTGTTAGTGGCAGGGTTCTTGGAGTCAAGAACGATGTAGAAACAAAGAGGAGTGCAAACCAAAAAGCAATTCAAAGGAGAAAAAAAAAGTGTGGAAATTTGTAATGGGATGAGACCACAACATTTCCTCCCCCTTAGTTATGTTGTTGTTATTGTTTAAAAAATCCTAGGGTGCGTTTGGTTTGTGTTTCCATTTTCTGTTTTCATTTTCAGTGTTTTCTGTTTTCTAGATTTTGTGAAGAAAAAAGTGAAAACAACAGAAAACAGAAAACAAGATTTTGTTGTTTTCACTGTTTTCTTTTTTTCCTTCACAAAATTCAAAAAACAGAAAACACTGAAAATGAAAATAGAAAATGAAAATGCAAACCAAACGCACCCCTAGTTGATGATTAAGTGAATTTTTGTTTAAGAAGTTAGAGTTTCAGTTTAAAAAATCTAGTGATTATCAACCTTTTCTGTCTGTAATCTAATTTTAAAAAATTTGTTCGATGATTTTAAATTTTCTGTTTGTTCTAATAGTAATATTTTGTTGGTGAATATTGAATAGTAAATTCAAACAAAGATTAATGCTACATATGATAATTTAAGGCTGCTCCAGATTCAAAATTCTTTATTTAAGTGAGAAGAAGTTTGTTGTTCGAGAAAGAAGATGTCATTAATTCATGATATTTTGATTTTTTTATTCTTAGATTAATAACCTTTTAGTTGAGTTTCATTTGTTTCAAATTGTTCAAATATTTATTCAGATTGTTGTTTGGAATAAATACTCTATGATTATATTTCTTAATATTTAGTTTTATTTGAATAACGTGTTTCTCTTTTAGAATAGTTTATTAGGATGATGTTTTGTTCAATTTTCCTAATATTATACTGTTCGTTATTTATGGATTTTCTGTTCGATGAGACTGGCTATTAATTATAAGAGCCACTAGTAAAAGAAGAAGATGAAGATGATGCATCAACTCCCAATTTCATAAGAAGAAAACAAATTAAAAAAAATTAGCAACATTGAAATCTCACTTTGATATTTGATAAGGAAAACAAAAATAAATAAAAAAGAAGCAGCATCAGCAACAACTTAGCAGGTTCAACATAAACAAAATGAATAAATTGTTAAGCTATAAGTAACATTCTCTTAAATTATGATGAACATATTTTTAAACTACATGGATGTAACATTCAATTAATTCAACACTTGTATATACCGAGATTCAACAAATTCAAAACGCAACTCACACATAATAGCAATAACAACAAACAATAATATTCAGTTTTTATTAAAAAAAATTCAACAAAAACAAAACGAACAAATTTTTTAAAAAACACGAATATAATTTTCAAATAGTATGAACATATTTTTGAACTAAATAGATTTAATATTCAATCAACTATAAAATCTGTTCATGTCAACAATGTATTTGTGTTTATTTTAACTTTTTTTTTATGTTCATTGTTCTTCTTCTCCTTTCTTCTTCTTCTCTTCCTCCTCCTCTTTCTCCTCGTCCTCAATTTAAATTTCATCTAAGAAGAAAAATATGATGATGATAATGAAGGTAATAAAGACCACAATGATTAACAAAAATGAAGAAATATCAATAGAAAAAAGTAGAAGACAGCGACGACCTGAGTTGGCTCCCACTGGAGAATAGTCTGCAAGTAACCCTGTCACAACATATGGATCCATGCTTGAAGCAAAATTGGATAGTAATGGCTGGGATACTTCTAGATTTTCAAAATTGGAACAGAAAAGGAAATAAAGTAAAATTCATTTGAGAAAGGTAATAACGTAGCAAAAATGCAACATAGCTTTTTGTTAGAATATCAAGTAATAGAATGATGAAACAAAATTTTAGTATTTTATATTTTTATGATAGTTCCTCCCACTTGAGATGGTGATTTTTACCTTTACCATTCTTTTTTAAATATCTTTCCACACAGATTGAACAACCATAGTTAACCATTAAATTACAATCAATAAATTTTAAAAAAGAGAGTGCCTATCCTTATTTTCTAAATACCTATTAAAATTTGAACTCTCCCATAATTAAAATTTTAAAATGTAATCAAACATCAGTAACTAAAAAAATGCAAAATCAATCTTCAACCCCCCATCAAATCGATTTTAATTTTAACCAAATTCAGAGTTGGTATTTTTTTATATTCAAGTACTTTAGTATTGGTGAATTTGAGGATTGTTGTAGCATGAAAGCCTTTGGTGTTTATTCCAAAAGTTCACAAGCCTTCTTGACTGTTTCCCATTCCTTTGGTGTTTGAATTAATTAAACTAAACCCATTTAAGCTTGCGTTCTTTCATAGGTCTAATTTAGAAACGAAAGGCCATTCATTATTTTTTTAACAACATATCTTCAAGGCTCAAGCTACAATTTGTGTGATAGTTTTATCTCGCATGTAAATGTGTAATTAATGGACATTAACATGAAAATGTCTTTGGTTAACACCACACTCTTCAGTTACTCCTCACACTATGAATGCGGTAGCTTCCCTGTGAAGTTTGTGACTATTCACTAGTATTCAACAGCTCTTTTATTTAATGGTTTCATTAATTTTTTTTTGAGAGAAAAAATCTTGGTGACCAATATTAAGGAGATAATAAAAAGTTAATATTTTTTTTTTCCTTTTACCCCTCATTATTTTTCTAATTATACTCATTGGTTTTGTATTAGTTTCCTAACATTAATTCCGTAAGATTATTTATTTATTTTTATCTATTTTTGTTTTTTTAATTGTTGCCATTGTTTTTATTCGGGCGCCAAAAGAGCTTGCAGGTTTTGATTTTTGGCTCTCAAATTTCATTTCGCTATATAAATACGTAAATCACTTTTTCTTTTTCAAATTGTAGGGATAAGTTACTCTCACTCTCACGCTCATCGAAGAGAGGAGAAACCACCATGTCTTCAAAGGGCAAGAGGAAGGAGGAGCAGGACCACGCTTCCGACGGCGACTCTGAAGGCCACCCGCCGCCTAAGAAAACCTCCAAAACTACTGAATCCGACGACCCCGACTCCATCATCGTCTGCGAGGTCAATTAAACTCACTTACCTTTCATTTCTTCTCTTCCGCCTCACACACCGCAACGCAAACCCCTTCGTCTAATTCGCTAGGGTTTTTTCTTTTTTCTTTTTCAAAAATGTTTCAATGATAATCTGCTGATTATTTCTATTTTCTCTTAAAATAATGAAATTAATTGTAGATTTCGAAGAACAGGAGGGTTTCGGTGAGGAACTGGCAGGGGAAAATCGTCGTCGACATTCGTGAGTTTTACGTCAAAGATGGCAAGCAACTCCCTGGAAAAAAAGGTTAACCTCTCTTCACGGTTTTTCAACAGTTTCATCATTTTTCTATGTTAATAATAACTGTGTGGTTTCTTTTTGTTCAAATTCATCCGTAGTTTCGCGATTTCGTTGCATTTTAGGGTTCAATTGTTAGTAGATAGTAGTGGATGGTCTTTTGTTTAGGGTTTAGAGTTTAGTTTTTTGTTTTTGTTTTGTCTTTGTGTGTGTAAGTTAAATGCTCTGAATTTTATTATTTGCTGATAACTGCGTTTCCTGCTCTTAAATGTATAATGTGTGTCACTGGCATTGATGGATCATGGATACAAATACAATAGCTTTGAAGTTATTAAAACGTTTACAATTATGGAATTGCTTTTAGAAATTCCTGATATATTGGTTTTTAATATGTCAATGAGATAATGAGTGATGTCATTTAGAAATTTGGTGTGATGGTTTTGTTGAATCATGTCACTTTAACTTCCCATTATCACTGCAAGGGTTGTGCATCTAGATTTCATGATGATCTGGTTCTTGATTACCTTCTACTTTTTGGTCACTACAAATGTTGTTTACTTGTAGCTTGTATTGAACTTTACCTTTGAATGATTGAATTTTGATTTCTTGGTGTGTGCTGTATATACCTTGGATATTCTTTTGGAGTGTTGCAATTTGGAACCGGATGAAGTTGAATATCCATAGTTTCTGTTTAGTAAAACTGGATGAAGTTGAATATCCATAGTTTGTGTTTAGTAAACTGTGTTTTCATTTTCATAGCTTTCTAATTTTAAAATTTATGTAAAAGAAAAAGTAAAACCAATACATGAAAATGAATACACAAGGCTAAGCTTGTTTCCTATTTGCTTTTACTGAATATTGGTTGCTGATAGAGTTTGATGTCATCACTGATCCATTAAGTGAATTCTATCTGGTTGTGGTAGTTTTGTTTGACACAGCGATTTATAAAATGAGCTAATTAACTCGTTCCATACTTGTTTTCAGGTATCTCGTTGACCATGGATCAGGTATGTGTTGAAAATATGTGTCTGTTCATTAATTTATTTGTTCATTTTTCTTATCTGTCCCTTGTTATTCAATCAATAACTCTTTCATTCTTGTTTTGTGCAGTGGAATGTGCTTCGTAACCATGTTGAAGAAATTGACAAGGCAGTTACCGAGAATTCCTAAAGAATTGAATATCAAATGGATTTGCTAGGCCTAATGGTAGTAGCTTTGTATTTTGTAGGCCTATAGTTTTGGTTTTTGCAATCAGAAGCACAGATACTTGCGTATAGCCCCTCCATAACAAAATGCATGTAAAGTGATTTACCATCATCTTCTACAGACTAATATGCTAGTTACTAGTAATCAGTTAACTAGGTTGGTGTTGTTCAGATAGTACTTTGTTCTTCGTCCTATATGTTGGTGCAATTTTCTCATGGCCCTCTCTTAATCTCTTTTGCTATTCAGTTTTTATGGCTTAAACATCTAGTTTATAATTCTTTCCTATATTTGATTTTTAGAATTTCACGATTTTCCTGGAAGGGAAAAACGAAAGTTTTTAAATTTATAGACAAACTAATTCATATAAAAATAATAGAATGGAAACTAGAGACTAAACCAGTCTCTATCTTTGCCAATTTGTGGGTATTAGTGTACATCTTAATGCGTTTAAGTAGTATTAAAAGGGCAGAAAGGGTAAGCAACAGCTAGTTACATCTCTTACATAAAATCCATGAAGGTAATATGGATGTTGACTACACTAGTCATTCTTCTCCCTCTGTTTCATAACTACAAGAATCACAGGATAAAACACGGTTCCCAAATTTAGAGCTACTTTTTAACGGGCCAATTTATGATAGTAACTATCTTAATCAGGGGAATGGTTACTAATCAAACTTAATCTCTGGAAAATATTACTTCTCTGTAAACTCAGCACAACAAATTGCAATGTTGAGATTTCATGACTCAATCCAAATAAATTAATGGGATTAAGAATTAAGAATAAGAAACTGGCATGGCTAGAAGACAGTTGTTTTTGTACATTGTCTTGTTTACCAAAGTGACTGCATTGTTGGAGTATATCACTTTTGTAGAATGTGATTCGAGACTTATTCTGATGGTGGATGAGTTCTTCAGATTGACACTCAAGCAAAACACAGCGGACTGAAGAATTCAAACAATACACCTACTATAGATACACGCTTGTCGTCTACTATCACTGCACAACAGGTACTGTTATGGACCCCATGTCAAGTACTCTTGGAAGAATCTGCAACAAAGCAATGACTCAGGGATTTGGGGTTGAACAAACATGCAGCATTCAGAATTGCAAATGAATATGAACTCAAGCCATACCTCACCCAACCGTGCATTGATTTTCAAGGGTACAAAATCATCAGCACGCGTCTCACCGATATTTATAATTGCAGTGGCAGCACCAGCTTCGTGAGCTGCCCTGTGAAAATTTAAGATATGCAATCATGTCAGAATGTCAGATACCAAAGAAAGAAAACTTATTGGTTATAAATCATCTCATATATTATTCCAGATTTCCATGCATTCATGGTACACACTACACAACACACTGGTGCAATGTAGAATGCATGTGAATGAATTGCTATCCTATTCAATTATCTCATTCAAATAGGGATGGCAATGAGGCAGGTCAGGACCGGTATTTAAGTACTCATACCCAAACCTAAATCTGCGGGTATCTAATTTTTAGCCCCATACACAAACCCACGGGTATATGTAATATAAGTAAATTAAATTAAATTACTCGATAAGATTATTCATTATCTAATAAAATACTTCAGAAATATAATTAAATACAATAATATATAATTATTCGTAACATGAATACAATAATTTTAAGCCAAAAGAAAATTAGATTTAAGATTTTTCTTAACTAAAATAATCAAAACAACCAGTTAAATATTATTAAATATCTAAAAAATCAAAATAAATTATATATATACGTATATGGGGCGCTCAGTACCCACACCCGCCCCATTCAGGGCGGGGCAGGTCGGGACGGGCGGGGCTGGTCACATTGCCATCCCTACATTCAAAATGCTTATCTATATTCTATACCGATAGAGATTTGTTCATTCATATGTAAAGTTTAGTGGACTAATATCTTTGCATGCATTGATTCTCAGAAGCAGCATCAATAATAATATTTTAATAAAATGGCTGAATGCCTTCAAAGAATTATAATGTATTAATCTTGAGCAATGTTATGAGAATCTGTTAGGACACTGCCCCTGGATGAAGGATTTTGCTGTCACATTGGAATCTATGAGCTGTTTTATTTAAGGATGTGAAAACAGAGATCAAAGGCATATATATACTATCAATTTATCATGCATTGGATAATTTGTGGAAGGACCTACACATTTTGAAATCTACCTGATAAGTCGAAAAGCAGAGAAGGTCATCAGAGATGATCCTAGCACAAGAAAAGCATCACATCTTCTAGCTGCTTCCATTGCCATATCAGCTCTGTCCTTGGGAACATTGTCACCAAAGAAGACAACCTGCATAAAGCATCGACATTTGATTTAGAAGGCAGTTTATGCATTGCGAGCAAAACTAGACAGAAATAAAAATGATCAGGTACAAACAAAGCACGTGGCTGAAGTGCTGAACAATTATGAATTAACTTTTCATGGAATAACTTAGTTCAGTGTTTATCATGTTCAGCCATCAGACAGTAACAATATAAGGGAAGGAAAAGTTCATTGGTTATGCTTCAATTTATAGCCTGCAATTAGCATCGGCTACAATACTGGAGAATAACTTTGTACATAACCATTATGAACATAACTGCAACTTGACACAAATAACTTAAAAATCATTTCAAATAAAAGAAACAAGATGGCCTACATCAGGTTTGAGGACTCCATTGCACTTCTGACAGGTTGGAAGGACAAAATCTTCCTCCCAAAATTTTTCATCAATCTCAATATCGCCATCAGGTCTTTGTTTCATGCCAAAGCTCTTGTCTGACCCAGGCTCTCCATGGTCCAAATTTTCAATTGCTTCTGCCCACTGTTGTATAACATTAGTTTCATAGAAGTTAAAGACTCATTATGAAATGGAAATCGAACATATGCATGCAGTTGTATCATTCTGAGAAAGAAGAACTCCAACAACTACTTAAAGGATTGATAAAATGAAAAATCAGTTTAGGATGAAGCAATTAGTGAAATAATAATTGTATAATGCAAAGAACACATTACTTTATTGAGCAGGCACACAAGATAATGATATAAATCGAAACATATGAACGAAATTGTAAGGATAAATCAACGACTGCCTTCATCATTATTTAATAATAACTGTATAAGTGATTTTTTAACATTGATTGATTAGATTGGATAAATTTCTTCAGAATCTAAGTTGACAGTACTAACCTTTGGATTGAGCTCCTTCAGTTGATCCTGAAACAAGCTTCGGGTAAAGGAATGTCCACAATCTATACAAATT
>JASCZI010271880.1:230007-243150 GCA_036250425.1 Stylosanthes scabra
ATAGCTTGCCTATTGTTTATTCTAACATTCAAGATACATATTATGTCCTTCTAGGATGAATGACAAGGTGCATGGTGTTCTTCTACATCACAAGTAAGCCTTATCCATTACTATACATTTGAAAGATAAATAATTCTGGAATTTATCAATTAATTTAATTGATATGATAGGACTGCGAATGAGCGGTGTCCTGTCACATTTGCAATTGCAGCAGAGGAGACTGAAGATGTGCACATATCAGAATGCCCTGTCTTTGTAATATCTGGTGCTCACAAGGGTATCTCGGCTAAGGATATGTGGCATGAAATTAAACAGGTTAAGAGCCTACTTTTAAATTTTGCAGAATATTTCATTGAAACTTGAAAAATCTTGATTCATTGTCTTTGTTATATTATTAACTTATTGGGTCCATCATGTTTCTTCTCCTGGATAAAGCTAATTATGCTGTTCTAGCTTGTAAGCATTATTTAAGACAAGCACTTGGATTTTTCTTTATTTTCTTTTCCTTTTTTTTGGGTGTAAAAAATTTCTTCTTGTCATTTATGACAATTATAATGTTGAAGACTTCAAGTCCCATCAAGCGTCACTGTTTCAGAATATTGTAATCTTAAAGAATTACTTCTTTTGAACAGTTTAAAATGAAGTATCCTGTAATATTGTAGGCTATCTTTTAGGTTTGGTTTTATCCTTTTTTTAGTATGTTTAGGATTCTAGAATTTTTTCACAAATAGGGGGTTGTTATTTTGTAATTTATATCATAGTACATCTCATCATATCATAATGGCTGAGTTGATTAAATGAAGATAATCGTGTTGCAAATTGTGACGCTGTTTTTTCAGCTTTTCTTGCTGTTTATTTCTCTCTCTTAAGAAACATTGCACTTATGAAATTTAATCATTTGTATTTTGGTTCATACAGTTATCGTCTGCTAATTTGTGATCTTCATTTGAAAGCTTTTCAAAAGATGTCTATTGCTGCAAGATATTAGTCTTTCTAGTTTCTATAACCAATATGCTTATTATTTTTCACTGAACTGAGTTAGTACTCTTTATCTTTTTAGCATGGGTCTTTTGATCACCTGAATTTCGCTGAAACTGGCATGCCTTCGGAATCAGGATCATCAATTGGAGCAGCTGTTGCAGCAACTCTGACCATTCCTCCAGATGCTCAACGTACCGTCACATTTTCACTAGCATGGGACTGCCCTGAAGTCAGGTTTCCTGGTGGAAGGGTTCACAACAGGTTGGCTATAGAAAACTTGTATAAAATTTCCTGCTTGAAGACCATGCATAACTAACCAAACTTAACAGGCGTTACACTAAATTCTATGGTACTAATGGGGATGCAGCTGCAAATATTGCTCGCGATGCTATTATCGGTAATATTCTTTGATGATATACATTGAATTCTGCATTTGTAAGGTTGGGATTGCATTTTAACTCAATATTTGGAATTATATCTATGGATATATTTTTAGAGAGCCAGCCTATAGATAAAATTTTATCTTTTCTTTTCTTTTCTTTCTTTGATATCAAATTTAGATTATTTCCCAAAGCATGCACCATATTTGTAATTGCTAATAGCCTAATAGACCTCATGAATAACTCACCAAAGCTTCTATGTATCGGTGACATAGGGCACCAACAATGGGAGGCTCAGATTGAAGAGTGGCAAAGACCAATCCTTGAAGACAAGAGATTTCCTGAATGGTAGTTCTCAGTTCTTTATTCACTCTCTTCTTGTACTTTCAAAATTCTGAAGCATTCAGAGTTGTGCAGGTACCCTATAACCCTTCTGAATGAGCTTTACTATCTGAATTCTGGAGGCACAATTTGGACAGGTATTCCAAAACTTGGGTTTTATAAGTTAGCTTAAGCCAAGTGTATTTTGTGTCTAAACTTTTCAGACTCTGCATGATTATGTGTCATGAATTATGACTGTCTTGATCATCAATTCGTGACATCGTTCTCTGTTTTACAGATGGTTTGGGTCCGGTGCATAATTCAACAAATTTGGGAGAAAGAAAATTTTCGCTGGATGGGTTGATATCTGATTTAGAAAGTCCGAATAAATTATCGCCTCAGGGTGATACTGCTATTAACATTCTTGAAAGATTTAACTCTATAGCTGAGCAACTACACACTCCAACTGCATCAAGGTCAGCAAATGGAGTAAATCTGCTTCAAGAAGGGGAAGAAAACATTGGTCAATTTCTTTATCTTGAAGGCATCGAGTATCCAATGTGGAATACCTTTGATGTTCATTTTTACTCATCTTTTGCACTGGCCATGCTTTTTCCAAAACTTGAACTCAGTGTCCAAAGAGACTTTGCTGCAGCAGTAATGATGCATGATCCTGAAAAGATGCAAACTCTAGTTGATGGCCGATGGGTTCGCCGAAAGGTTCTCGGGGCTGTTCCTCATGATATCGGAGTCAATGATCCATGGTTTGAAGTAAATGGCTATAATCTTCATAACACAGATAGGTGGAAAGACTTGAACCCAAAATTTGTTCTCCAGTGTTACAGAGATGTGATTGCCACTGGTGACAAGAAGTTTGCAAGAGCTGTTTGGCCAGCTGTTTACACTGCAATTGCTTATATGGACCAATTCGACAAGGATGGTGACGGTATGATTGAGAATGAAGGTTTCCCTGATCAAACTTATGACACATGGTCTGTATCCGGTGTGAGTGCATATAGCGGTGGACTTTGGGTCGCGGCACTTCAGGCAGCTTCGGCCTTGGCTCATGAGGTTGGTGATAAGGGCTCTGAGGAGTATTTTTGGCTCAAGTTCCAGAAAGCGAAAGGGGTATATGAAAAGTTGTGGAATGGTTCATACTTCAATTATGATAGCAGTGGTGGGAGTAATAGTACATCCATTCAAGCTGATCAATTAGCCGGACTATGGTTGCTTTTCTTCTTCTTGAAACTGTGCCTTATTTGTATGCTTTATTTCCATTTGCGGAACTCGTGAAGTAGGTTTCTTAGATTAACAACATATCTGCATATGTCTTCAAAACTTGCTTCCCTAAATCCCAGTAATTTCAATTGAATTATTCTATAAGCATAATTTCTGAAAGAAAACTTAAATCTGCAAAAACTGGAAGAAGATAACAATGTTGTAGAATTTGTTCTGCATATAATTCAATTGTCATGAAATTACTTCTCTTAAAAGCTTAAGCTAGATCGAACTCTAGACCTTTATGTTATTGAAACTCTAATAACATGTCATGAAACCACTTCTCCCAACTATTGCACATGTAGCTTCCTATTGATTATATTTACAATGGAATTAAGACTTCTTGGTTATTGTTTTTCAGGTATGCTAAGGCATGTGGTCTTTTGCCAATTGTTGATGAAGATAAAGCTAAAAGTTCTCTTCAAATGGTTTATAATTACAATGTTATGAAATTTAAGGGTGGAAGCCGTGGTGCTGTAAATGGGATGTTGCCTAACGGAGAAGTTGACATGTCATCGATGCAATCGCGAGAAATATGGTCAGGAGTTACATATGGCGTAGCTGCAACAATGATCCAGGAAGACATGACTGACATGGCTTTCCAAACTGCAAGTGGAGTATATGAAGCTGCATGGTCCAAGGATGGACTCGGGTAAACATTAGTTTGTTGAAATTAGTTTCTATTGTTATTTCATCTAGATGAATAATCTTATATGGGGTGATTTGTCTAAAGAAGTAAAAATTTAGACTAATTTGATGATTAAAATTTGTTGAAAACCAAAGTGTTCTACTAAAACTTTCTTAGAGAATAGTTTTGGGTATTACTCAGTAAAATAACTCAACTTAAAAGATTGCGTCTGTTTTATTTTTATCATGTATTCTTTTACCAATAGTTAATCAAGGTTCATTCTTGTGTTCAATCAACAGTTATGCTTTCCAAACTCCTGAAGGATGGGACACCAACGATAGATACAGATCTATATGTTATATGCGCCCTTTAGCTATCTGGGCAATGCAGTGGGCATTATCAAGACCGAAGCACGAGCCGCCGCGCGAGATTAAGCTTGAATTTAAGGAAGGTGATTTGTGTTTGTCAAAATACCATGCTGGTTTTTGCAAAGTTGCTCGTCTTCTGAAGGTGAAGGAGGAGGCAACACCAAGAAGTCTATGGCAGCTTATATATGATTCTACTTGCAAGAGAGTGTTGTAGTCAAACATTATTTGTATTTCTGTTACATACTTCACTTGTAATAAAGTTTTATAGCTTGATTTCTGAACAAAGTACATAATTTAATAAGATAATAATGATATATTATACAGCATTCAATGAAATTTACACTTCTGCATAGAGGTTTTTAGTTTTTCGTTTTACTCTTTTCTTCTTGGGTTAAAACTTTTAAAATACCGCGCTACGGTTGGACGAACTCGGATCTACTTGAATAATTGAAAATATTGCATCTGCTAGAACCTTCGAGACTTCGAGTCCAACTTACGATGATTTTGCCTTACAAAGGTTTGCATACAAGCTCCTGACTTCCTATTTTCTGCATAGGATATGCAGATGCTCCACTGACACACTGGTCCAAACAAACGCACTTCGTTGCATACTTCAACCGATCACTTTGTAGGATCTTATATTCCACAGCCAACATAACGATGTCTTTGTCTTCAAATTCTTGGCCAACTTCAAACTCATCGACTCGAGGCCTCCTGAGACCCATAAGAATCTTGATTCATTGCCTTGAGGTTCAACAACCTGAAGTGTGCAGGATGATAATATGTCGACTAATTGCTGGATGTGCATATGCGGGTTGCAACTCCACAAAGTAGTAATTGCTGGATGTGCATATGCAGGTTGCAACTCCACAAAGTAGTTTATCCTTGCTCCTCTTTTTCGTCATCCTCCTCCTGAATCATGGTTAAGCAGATAAGGATGTGTGATTGGATCTCCAACTACAGATTCATCATGATTATCGACCATGTCTTTCATTGGTTGATTTGAAACCGGATGAAACCCTCACTACTTTCCTCGAAAAGTTTGTTAAGATCTAGCATCAACCTCCTAATATTTCTTCTTGCTCCCTCACTAGATTGTAAGTCAGCCTCTGAGTTATTTTCCTCGTCGATCAGCACAGCATATAACTCTAACAGAGGAATCATAGCTAAATGAATGTGCCAATCGCGAATTAGTGCAACGTCCTCATCATAACGTAAACGGAATCTGTGAAATTAAATACAGAATAAACAATACAAACTGATTCATCTAAAACAGATAACCAATGCAATAATTAAATGAATAGATGAATACCTTTTGAAATGAAATATTTCGTCCATCTCATGCGGATATCTGTAGTAAACCTTCTGCACTTGTTTTCTGTATTGTTGTCCAATGGAGCGCATAATAAAATCTTTTAGTTGCTGCAAACCCATATCTTCATTTGGCCAGTAAACAAAAGTCGGTTGATCACAACTAAAAACATGATTCCCGTCCTTATCTTTTCTTATTTGGCCACCATAATATATTTTGACTAGGATTCTTTCAGCCATATATAAGAATAATATAAGTGTACAAAAAATTTAAGGAGAGAAGAAAAGAAAGTTGAGTAAATGAGAGAGGAAAAGTGAAGATTATTCAATGCAGGAAAAAATGGGTTCTGAAGGGTCTTATTTATAGGAAGTGAGAAGTGGGATTTTAGTCATTTTACCGTTTGCGGTGCACCAAGTTCGCCACAGCAAACTAGATTTGCATGAAGTTTGCCTCTTTGAAAGGCGAACTTGGTGAATATGCTAAGTATATGCTTTTTCTATCAAAACCACCTCTGTATTGGGCGAACATGAGGAAACTAGGTTGGTTTTGTGTTTTAATGTCTTTATTCTTTTTTTTTTTCAGGAAATAAAACAAAATTGTTTTATTTTAATTGAGAAAATTTTCCCATGAAGAATGGATAACGATTAACGAACGCTTAACGTTCTCATCTGTCAATTCCAATGGCTTTGAAAATTTGCTTCACCCTTCTCCACAACACCCTCTTCCACCACCATCCACAACACTCTTCTTCTCCTTCTTCTTCTTCTTCCAGAACCTTCTTCTCAATCCCCTCTTTCAATTCTTCTACCTGCGTTCTTCATCATGAATCTCACAACAACAACGACATCGCGCATTTTCCAACATTTTTCACTAAGAGGAAGCTCAACCTTACTCTTCTAGTTACCACTTTTCTTTGGAGCAATTTATCAAACACTAGTGGTGCATTGTTGATGGCTCAAGAGTTAGAGTTGGAGCTTCAGAGATACACTGATTCCAAGGAAGGTTTCACTCTTCTTGTACCCTCTTCTTGGACTAAGGTAAAATTGTTTACCCAATTTTCTAGAATTCAAACTTATCATTAACCTTAATCTTTGATATAAGCTTTTCTACTGTGAAGTTAACCACTGTTTTGTCTATATGGCAATACTTTGATTTGATATTAACTTAGAAGAATTTTACGTTGACATGCCCTAAAATTTAAATTCTTAGATATTTTGGAATTATATGAAATGGAAATGGAATAGTATTGGATGAAACTGATCATTTTATTTCATAGAAATTTGTTGTTTATTTCCATCCAAATTGAGTATTACAAGATGTAATGCTATGGAGTTGGAGCAAATAACTTAAAATTCTTATTATAACAATCTTTGCTGCTCTGGTTTACATTGAATAGGTTGATAAAGCTGGGGCAACTGCTTTGTTTCAAGATGCAAGTATGGGGAGCAACAACATTGGTGTTGTCGTCAACCCGGTTCGTCTTGCAAGTCTTGGAGACTTTGGGAGCCCAGAGTTTGTAGCTGATAAGCTTTTACAAGCAGAAAGGCGAAAGGTAAGGTTCTTGTTTCCATTTCTGTAACTTTCTATGACCACAGCAAAATTTGATTCAAGTGTTGATGGTATTGATTAGAAGAATCTCCCTGTATTCTTGTAGGATAACAACATAAGCAATAGAAGAATGAGCTGAAAATTTTACCTTGGATTAGTTTGATTCTGTTGTGAATAGAATTTAGTTAATATAAAGCACTAAAACACTATTGGCTAACAATTGTCTTCTCTGTTTCATGACTTCCAAATAATTACATTTTATAATAAAAAGGAATCTAGAACCTTCCGTTGTCTTGCTCTAAAATATTCCTATAATTATTTATTGTTATCCATAGCTGAATCTTTCTTTAATTAAATCAAAAGTAGCGATGATAGTAAAAAAAACTTATCTCTCTCAAATAGTTTCCTTCTGTGTTCATAATTTTACGTGATCCTAGAAAATAATCAAATGTCTATCTGATTGTATATCATGTTTAGGAAAGTACAAAGGAAGCTGAATTGGTTGCAACTTCAGAAAGATCAGGGGATGGAGGTTTGCAAATTTATGAATTTGAATACACCATTGATAGTACTCGTGGAGGAAAGAAGAGGATATTTTCTGCTGCATTTGTGACCTCAAAGAAACTCTATCTTCTTAACATTGCTCATTCTGATAAACCAGAGAATCCTCTTGAGCCGCATAAAAGAAAGATTTTAGAGCAAGTTCTCCATTCCTTTGATTCAGCAGCTTAAAACTTTGGAATGAAAATTCCATTTATTCTCTGATTATTCTCCCTCTCTTGAGTTTTGATTCTTACAATATCACTAATGGGTTATGTTCAGTCTTGCTTTGAAAGTCATAAAAAACAAGTAGACTGAAATTCTTGTGCATATTGACTTCCAGCATAGATTTTATATAACTATGTTGTTGCATTGTACTTGAACATAATAGTTTTTTCAAAAGGGAAAATACAGAAGGAGGTGTGTGTGTGTATATACTGTGCATGCATGATCTAATCAAAGTTTTTTTTTGGGGGGGTGGGGGTTCAAATAATTATTTGAGCATTGAGAATAAAAGCTTATCCAACTCTTTGAATTGAAGAGATTTAAGAGTACACAATTCAATTGGGTAAGACCTCTCAAGTGCAGTTTTCTTTAGTCCCAAAAGTTCCATTCTTTGAGTGTTGATAGCAAAGGATTGGTGTACATCTCAGGTGAAGTTTTTAGCCCATAATTGAAGCTCTCTCAGCTATTTATATTTATGCATTTTGTTTTCAATTATTTCTATTATTACTTTTGATAAACTTGTAATCATTCTCTCATACAGTTTTATAGTTTAAGTAAACATTATATGCTTGAAGTGGAGCTCTCACCAATCAGCTTAAGTGCTGATGGCATGAGTTTTAACAAAGATAAAAATGTTGATTGCATGAGCAAATTATTTTCTGGAGATAAGTTTTCCAAAAGGGTGGCATTTTAGGAATAAGTTTTCTAAAGAGTGGCATTTAGGTAAATTAGCCTGAGTTTTAACAAAGACAAAAGTGTTAATTGCATGAGCAATTTATTTTCATAGGCATAAGCTTATCCTTTCCATTGTTCCTTTCTTCCCTAACCTCTTAATGAAGGAAAGGGGACGAAAAAATAGCAGTTATAATTATGTAATTGTGTACTGAACTCCAAATGTTTTGGCTCAGAAATATGCTTGGTCAAATTATACTCTGAACCTGGGATATCTTGTAAGTCCCACAATTCTTCCTTACTCAAATAAATCTTATCCTTTCTCCGAGTGTCTACGGTTTAGATTATTCCTTCATGGTTTAGAAGTGGTTGGTACCGGTTACTCAGTTAGGAATTTTCGATAGATTGAAAAGAGCATTTACTCTAAACGATAAATGAATTTAACTATTGCAGTAATATAATCTATTTGGCTTTTTTATGCAAATGCGCATGAGAAAATGATAAATTTCGAGAATGCGCGCGTGATCATTTCGCTCAAAGCGGAGGTGAGTTGGATTTGCTCATCATTCCGCTGATGGTAGGAGTGAAATGGGCTAAAAAAGCCTGCAGCCATATCGCCTATGACAGAGGAGAAATGATCTCTGGAAAGCCTGTAGCCATTTTGCCTATGGCAAGAGCGAGATTCTAGTTTATTGTTGCATTTTTATTTCCATCCTTTGCTTCTTTCTTTTTTTACATCTTGAAGCTGGATATAGAGCTCAACTATAAACACACTAATAATACCACGATGATTATGATGATAGGAGGACATCATTGAGACATTATGCTCAGTTTTGATTTACAAACACATTAGCAATATCAAGCTCATCCAAATATAAAAAATAGAAAGAATAATAAGAATGTAAATTTAAATACACTAGTTTTACATTTCAATAAAATATAAATAATAAAAATAAAAATTCAAATCTATTGTTAGTTTAAATTTTGAAAAAAATAAGAAAGTTTATGAAACATAAGCTAATAATTCGACTTGCTCATTTTCATTTTGAGAAAGTTCAGGGAACCTATAATTTATTAGCTAATAAGTGGCCAATAAGCTTTTTTCTTCTTCTCTCTCTCCTTTTATCACCTATTATTTCTCTAATTACACTCATTGGCTTTCTATTAGTCCCCTAATATTGGTTCCGTAATATTACTCTTTCATTTTTATTAAAAAGAATAAAAACTAATGATGGTAAAACTCATGAATTTAAAAGAGTATTTTTACTCAAACAATAAATTTGAATTTTTATTTTTATTAAATTTTTTATATTTTATTAAATTCAAATAAAAAAAGAAAAATTCTACTATTAAGACATTTAAGTGTCTTCTAGTGAGGATATTACCATATTTAGAAATGTATCTCTCTCATAATAATAGCATTAATTACACATCAGATTGTAATAGCACAAATAAACGGTTAAAATTTAATCAAACACCTATCCTCACTAGAAGACAATTTAGGTGTCTTTATCAAAGACCTCACCATAAAAAAATATTTTCTGTGACATTTATATATTTATAACCAATTGACAAATGTGTAAAAAAAAAATAATTCACAAATGTTTATCAATTAAAATTTCGACACTTAAATATTGCATGCACATATAATATGTGAAATATTTATTGGTAATTGATTCATGTATAATATAAGAATAAAAATAATAATAGGGTTAACAAAAATATATGATTTTTCATGCCATGGATTATTATATATCTATTAGTTAGGTAAAAAAAGTAATACAAATTATTTAAAATTTTTAATATTATATTTTTAACTATTAGTTAGGTCAAACTATTATAACAAAAAATATGTGATTTTTTATGCCATGGATCATCATATATTTTTTGTTATACCTATTACTATTTTTATTCTTATATTATACATGAATTAACTACCAATAAATATTTCACATATTATATGTGCATGCAATATTTAAGTGTCGAAATTTTAATTGATACACATTTATGAATTGTTTTTTTTACACATTGTCAATTGGTTACAAATATATAAATGTCACAAAAAATATTTTTTTTATTTGCATTTAATAAAATATAAAAAATTTAATAAAAATAAAAATTCAAATTTATTGTTTGAGTAAAAATATTTTTTTCTAAATTCATCAGTTTTACTATTATTATTTTTTATTTTTTTAATAAAAATGAAAATGAGTAACTCCAATGATTAGCTTATGTTTCATGAACTTTCTTATTTTTTTAAAATTTAAACTAACAATAAATTTGAATTTTTATTTTTATTATTTTATATTTTATTGAAATGCAAAAGTAGTGTGTTTGAATTTACATTCTTATTATTCTTTCTATTTTCTATATTTGGGTGAGCTTGATATTGCTAATGTGTTTGTAAATCAAAACTGAGCATAATATCTCAATAATGTTCTCCTATGATCATCATTGTGGTATTGCTAGTGTGATTGTAATTGAGCTCTATATCCAGCTTCAAGATATAAAAAAAAGAAAGACGCAAAGAGTGGAAATAAAAATGCGGCAATAAACTACTAGAACCTCGCCAGTCGCCATTGCCATAGGCGTAATGGCTACAGGCTTTTCAAAGATCATTTCTCCTCTGTCATAGGCGACATGGCTGCAGACTTTTCTGAGCCAATTTCACCCCTACCATCGGCGAAATGATGAGCAAATCCAACTCACTTCCGCTTTGAGCGAAATGATCACGCGAAATGATCATGCGTATTTTGAGAAATAAAATTAGCCATGCGCATTCTGGGAATTTATCATTTTCTCATGCGCATTTGCATAAAAAAGCCTAATCTATTTATATATATTTATAAAAGAAGAGACCAATGTATCTCCATATTCAACATTCATGTTTAAAGTCTCCATTGGGATGCCACATCATCAAATTTGCCAAATAGCAAAATTTTTCAATATTAAACTCTTTATTCCATTCTATCTTTTCATTATGCTTTAGGATTTTTATTGTAAATATAATTTAGTTATATAATTTATCTTTAATGTTAGCTTTTTATATTCTTTCTCTTTAATTTTATATGTTACTCATTCGAGTAATGCTAGGGAGCCAACGTTAAGGAGCTCATAGGGAGCCATAAGTATAATTAGGAAAATAGTGGGTGGAAAAAGAGGAAAGAAAAAAGAAGGAAAAAGCCTATTAGCCACCTATTGGTTAACAAAGTAGGGACTTTCTAAACTTTCTCTATTCATTTATGCTTTCAATGTTAATATAAACATTTTTAATAGGTATAAATTGAATTATTAAAATCAAATTCATTATCTCTTTTGATACTCACTCCTTATATTTACTATATAAATCAACATTCACTTCACATTTTTTTTTCAAATCTAATCACATAATCTCATACCTCTTTTCTTTCTTCCTCTCTATTTTTGATAATTTTTTGAATAACTATTTGTGAAATTAGGTTAATGACCATAGATTTTACTTTTCATATGCACTATTTTTTTTAATATTTTTTTCCAAGTATTATAGGCTATATTTTGACGATGCTTATAAAAATATTAAGCTTTCCCATATTTAGCTTCAAATCGATTTACCATTCTACCTATTCATAAATTTTTTAAACATCACATAATATCAATTATGTATATTTAGACATGAGGTACTGTTTATTTATCTTGTGTAAATTATAAAATTATTAAAGTTCACATTATCTATGCTTGGTGGTGTGTTATATTTCTTATTATTCTTATGTCTGGTAGTGTTCTGCTTCTTATCATTGTTGTAGATTCTAGGTATTGAATTAGGTATGTTTGAGCTCTTTCATTAAATTTTTGTATTGGAATTGCCTTCCCTCAAGTGCCTTTTATGATGTTTGATGAATGGTGATGATATCGGGAAAAATCTAAAACATCAATTTTTTTTATGTTTAATTAGTTTGCAATCGTTCTATCCATTCATGAAATCTTTGAACATCATATAATATCAATTATGTATGTTTAGACATGAGATATTGTTTCAATCGCTATATTATTTAACTTAAGTATTATCTTTATTTTTATGTTCTTTATAAAAAATTTTTTTGTGTCTACAAAACACACGAGGGAGAAAACTAACTTAGATAAGCAGTGCTACAAAGTAAAATAGCACCTAATTCATCATCAGGCCTAAGTCCAAGAGAGTAACCACGATCACTCTTAGCACCAGTTTTAGCCAACCAATTTGCAACACAGTTAGTCTCCTTGAGCACAAGTTGGAATCCTTATATAACAAATCATGAAGCTTAGGAACAAGATCATGTTCAGCCTATAAAGTGCTGCTTATGTTACGTTTATATTCTTTTATACTTTTTAAATTTGTTAGAAGTTTATATTACCAAAGTTACAACATATCATAATTTCTTATGTCCTTATGTTTCATTTTTCATGCTTTACATCTCAACCATTCTTATTAAATACTATCAAAATTTTGTAGATAGATGTTGCAAATCATACAATTAGAATAAAAATTTCCTTACTTAGTTCGTCTGATACCTAATTTATAAGATTGTCAGTAATGTGTTAGAATACAACAACAACTACAACAAAGCCTTGTCCCACTAGGTGGGGTCGGCTACATGGATCAAACGACGCCATTGAGCTCTATCATGTCTATAGAGAGACCATTTACATGTAGATCACGTTTGACCATCTCATGGATGATCTTTTTAGGTCTCCCTCTCCTTTTCACCCCGTGCCCACCTTCCATCTCATCCACCCTCCTGACTGGGTGATCAGTCGGTCTTCTTCCTACATGTCCAAACCATCTTAGACGCGATTCTACCATCTTTTCGATAATAGGTGCTACTCCAAGTTTCTCCCTTATATCTTCATTCCTTATTTTATCCAAACGCGTGT
>JASCZI010271880.1:243258-255927 GCA_036250425.1 Stylosanthes scabra
TCCTTTAGCAGTCCAACACTCTGTACCATAAAGCATAGCCGGTCTAATAGCAGTGCGGTAAAATTTACCTTTAAGGTTTAAAGGTACTTTTTTTATCACATATAAAACCAGATGCACTCCGTCATTTCGACCAACCTGCTTGAATCTTATGATTTACATCCTCTTCAATTTCTCCATTATCCTGTATAATGCACCCAAGATACTTAAAACTTCTAACTTTTCGTAGGATGTTATCTACAATCTTCACCTCTATATTGGAGTTTTCCCTTTGACGGCCAAACTTACATTCCATATACTCCGTCTTGCTACGGCTTATGCGTAGACCATATACCTCTAAAGCTTCTTTTCATAAATCTAACTTCTTATTTAAGTCTTCCCTTAACTCTCTCATAAGGACGATATCATCGGCAAAAAGCATGCACCATGGAACAGACTCTTGGATATGCTTTGTGAGTACCTCCAAGACTAATGTGAAAAGGTAGGGACTTAAGGATGATCTTTGGTATAATCCTATCCCGATAGGAAATTCCTCTGTCACACCACCTTGAGTCTTCACATTAGTTGTAGCTCCGTCATACATGTCTTTAATAGCACGAATATATGCTATCCTTACCCTCTTCTTTTCCAACACCTTCCATAAGACCTCCCTTGGTACCCTATCATACGCTTTTTCCAAATCAATAAACACCATATGTAGATCCCTTTTATTACTACGATACCTCTCCATCATCCTTCTTAACAGGTATGTAGCCTCCGTGGTAGATCTATCTGGCATAAAACCAAATTGGTTCTCCGATACTTGTGTCTCTTTTCTCAACCTTCGTTCTATTACCATTTTCCATAACTTCATAGTATGACTCATAAGCTTGATCCCTCTTTAGTTTCCACAACTCTGTATATCCCTCTTATTCTTGTAGATAGGTACCAAGGTGCTGTTTCTCCATTCATCTGGCATTTTCTTTGATCTTAAAATCTCATTAAAAAGCTTGGTTAACCAACTAATTCCTTTCTGTCCAAGACCCTTCCAAACTTCCATCGGAATATTATCTGGTCCTACTGCCCTGTCATTTTTCATCCTCTTTAGGGCCTCATTTACCTCGAAGGCTCGAATCCTTCGATAGTAGTCAAAGTTTTGATCTTTTTCTATCATATCTAACCGACCAAGGTTCGGAAGAGTAGTATGTCCTTCATTAAATAACTCATAGAAATAACTCTTCCACCTCTCATTAATCTTCTCATCTTGAGCCAAGACCTCTTCATCTTTATCCTTTATGCACTTAACCTGATCCAAATCTCTCGTTCTTCTTTCACGGCTCTTTGCAATTCTATATATTCCTTTCAGTAATGTGTTAGAATATTAACACATATATATTTTGAATTACCAATACTATTTTATTAAAATAACTCAAGAGAGATCTTTTGCTATCATGATTTTTATTTCAATGTAAAATTTTATATATTAGTGATTGAATTTATTTTGACAAAAACAAAAATATTTAAAAAATAACTAATTTTTCTATGCTAAATACTTAATAAGGCTAACAACAAAATAATAATTATTAATTCATACATCAAATTAAAATATTTATACTACTGAGTGGTATATAAAACAAAAATCTTTTATTTTTATTTTTATGTGTTAAGAATTATCTTATATATAACATTTATTTAATTTCAATTTAATATTATAAAATTTTTTCTACTGCGCAACGCGTGGGTCTCATGCTATTATAATAACTTGATAACCTTAGTGATAACATAAGGAGAAGAAAAAAGAGTAAATGTTTGGAATTTTTCAACAGCTAAGTTATTGTTTACTTTTGATGATCACTGATAAAATATGAACCCTATCGAATTTAATAAAGAAAAGAAGAATATAATTAAAGAAAATTCATAGAAAATGAAATTTTACATATATTAAACACAACCGAAAAATGTAAATATAATTGAATACGTACTATCTTGAGTACGACTATCTTGAGTACTATAAAAAAAACTCTTAATCAACTATAATCAATTATAATGTGCTCTTGAGCTATTTGATACCAGTGTGTTCAATCTTTACATTTTTAAAATGTCTTAGATGCTAAATTAGGAATTTGCTTAGATATGATTCACTAGGATTATCATTCACTAGGATTATCATGTTTTCTCATTCTTTTCTGTTAAATAATTCTTATGCACAGTATATTCCTTCAACTTCAATTGATGTAAAAATTATGATGAGATTCTATTATAAAAACGGACAAGGAGTTGATATTAATTGATCTAGAACTGGAGATTTCAAATTTGATTATAATGTTGCTAAATGCTAAAGACAAGTTAGGATTTCCAATTACCAATTTTCTTAATAACATCTTAAGGGTTCCATGAGAAGGCAAATCAAAATGAGACATTTAGAAAGTTCAATAAATACATTTAATATTATTATTTTAAATGTTATAATTTAGTAGAGTACATAGTACTCAAACATGTACTCAACGATTATTCGTTTCATTTTTTTTACAATTTGTTTTATAAATTTTGAATTATTTTTCAATAAATTCTATAGAAAAATGAATCCAAATCACTTTGAATTTTTTCTTCAATTATTTATAAAATTCTAATTTTTCTTCTAATTCAAATATACAAAATTTCCCATCATCTCATTATCATCAAAATCTTAATTTTTCTAATTCAATGAGCCAAAATTTAAATATTCAATTAATTGTTTAATTTTTATATTTTAATTTTAGTTTAATTTTCACAATTTAATTGAAATTATTTAAAATAATTAATAAAATAAAATTTACTAATCTCAAATGTAGTATGAAATTATATATATTCCACAAATGTTGATAGAACCGACACAATGTAAAATTTCAGGAAATATATTATTTGTGTTTGTTTATTTTTCTACATTAAAACAAGAATTTTTTACCAAAAAAATTTGTTGATAAATTAAAACTATATACAAATTAAATTTTTGTATATAAATGATTGATAAAATTTGATTTTGACATATATTAATGATTTTGTCATTAAAAAAAGTTTGAATAAATTATATATTTTTTTGATAAATAATGTTAACAAAAAAAAATAAATTATCTAGTTATCATTTATTTTTATGAATGAGCTATAGCTCAAAAACATTTCTTCCCAATATATTTTGATAAAAAAGAATCTCTATATATTAAAAATTAGTTAAACAATTATGTATTGAGCTTTTTTTTTTTTGGTCTGGGTGTACGGAGTCAATTGAGTGATGATATGCGGATATTTTTTTTTTGTCAATCAAGTGATTAAATTGGACCAACTTTTACAAAAACTATTTTTATTCCTCTTAGCCTCTCACTTACCTACTTATCCAAGTCTGCACAATTTGGTTGGAGTTTGTTAAAAAAAATCCATATACAAATATGACTAATTTTTTCTGTATCAAATAACATTTTTGTATAATTATATATTTTTTCCATTACATACATTGTGATTTTCCATGTAATGTAGATGGTATTGACATAAAGAAATGATCTATTTTATGCCTTTTTCTCTATTCTAAATTATGATATTTTCTCTTGAAAAAAATGGCTAATAACTTCTTATGTTAAAAATATTCATAAATTTCTAGTAGGATGTCAATAGAGTAGGTTGGGACAGATATTTAAGTACTTATACCCAAATTTAAATTTGGGATATCTAATTTTTAGCCACATATCCAAACCCTCACCCCATATCCAAATCTACAGATATCTATAACATTAATTAAATTACTGAATAAGATTATTCATTATCTAATAAAATATTTCAGAAATATAATTAAATATAAATAATATATAATTATTTGCAACATTACAAGAATACAATCATTTTAAGCCAAAAGAAAATTAGATTTAAGATTTTTTTAACTAAAATAACCAAAATAACCATCTAAATATTATTAAAAATCTAAAAAATCAAACTGAATTATATATATACGTATATGTAGCGAGGCGAAAAACGAAACACTCAGTACCCATACCCGCCCCATACCTACACATCCGCCCCAAATAACCGTCCATTCAAGACGAAGAGGGACATATCAGATTACCATCCCTAATTCCCAGGGATATTCAAGTATTTTATTTTTAAAGTGGGGATTATGTCACCTTAGCTAGTTAGATATTTGTGTAGAAGAGCATTCTTATTATATTCCAAACTGCCCTATTTTCCAGGCGGCAGTTTTGCTAAACACTTTAAGTTCACACTTAAAAACTTGCTAATAAAATCACACGTGTATAAAAGTAAACGATTTTGTTGCTTCTTGCTAACCATTTATATTTATATATAATATAATAGAGTTTAATTTTAACGCGTTAATACAGTTGCTTAATCACTTTTTGATTTTACGTCTTTACGTAATTAAATTAAAGAAATATTAAGTGATAAAAGAGAAAAAAAAAATAATATTAATTTCATATTGTCTCCTTAATATTGATTACCAATATTTTATCATATGTAAAACTGTTATAATGAGGTGCATTATTAAAATTAAATTCAATATAATAAACTGCCAAAGGATATCATGCACTTTATGATATAATTCTGTTCCATTTAAGTCTTTGGGTGCAATGAAGTAATATGCAGAGACAGGTGCTGGATCCCCATTAGCTTAAACGTCAAAGAGAGAATCATGGATTCTATATATTTCTATATTCTATATTCTCATCTTCATATAATTGTCCACTTCCGTAACAAGTTGTCAACAAAGGAAAAGTCAACTAGTCAAGTTGCAAAAAGACAAGTTACTCAGAAACTTAGTTGGCTATTTCAAACAGAAACCAATTATAATAAGTTGCCTTATTTATTGAGACTCTAAACAGATGCATTCACATGCAAGTTGCTACCTATCAACTGAAAGCAACTCATATAAAGAATCATTTTTTTTTTTTTTTAAATTATTAGCTGAGTGTTTGTGTTATGGAAAGGGAGTAAACGGTGATGCATAGCATGAGAAAATATCGGCTATATTCAAAGATTGCAACTACTAGTGAGTAGTTAGTTTGAAACTCTTTGATGCAAAGATAAACAAGTTTGAAACTTTCAACTAAAATAGTGGAGGGATAAGTCAAACCTCATTTACCAACCCATTTCATTCTTTATAATATTCTTTATTCTTTGTATTTATGAACTCTGTTGCAAAATCATTTTGCCTTTGGTTTTGTTCATATTGAGAGTGCAGAAAGCAAACCCCCCAAGAAACAGAACCATGGGTTCAATGGGGACTGAATTCACAGGAAACACAACTATGGATGCAGCAGAGAAGAGGCTCAATGAGCTTGGTTATAAGCAAGAACTCAGAAGAGAAATGGTTAGCTAATTATTTCATTCAATTTTTTTCTTGTTCTTATGGAGTTGGTTCTTGAATCTTCTTGATCCTACTTTTTTTTCAAAATAGATTTTGGAGGAGCTTGAATTATGTGTAGATGTTCTTTATTTTTATTTTTTTTTTGGCCTTATGATGAAATTCTGGGTTAAGAAGTATTTTTGGTCATAGAATCTTTATCATATATCATGAAACTTGTCACAATAAGAAAAGAAACACATGAATAGTTATATATAAACATGCTCGAATTTTATTATTGTAATATTATGATTTAGAGAAAAGGGTTAAAAAGTGTGTTGAATGTTTTGCAATTGATGGTGCAGACAATGTTCAAAACACTGGCAATATCATTTTCAACAATGACACTATTCACAGGAATCACTCCTCTGTATGGTTCTAGCCTTCAATATGCAGGGCCTGCTTCACTTGTATGGGGATGGGTGGTGGTTTCTTTCTTCACTTGGTTTGTTGGCATTGCAATGGCTGAGATTTGCTCTTCTTTCCCGGTTTGTAATTTCATTCTTCACTTTCGCCTTTCAAAACGGTAATGCTATTTGGACACCTATGTTTACTAATCAAGTCCAATCAAGTCATTTATTTGGATATCCAAATACGGAAATAGTCTTCTATTTGGCATAAAATAAATAACTTGGTTGGAGTTGGTTGGGCAAAATAGGTGTACACCTAGAATTATTGATTCTCGAATGTTATAATGAAGTAAAAAAAAAAAATAGATACTCTCAAACCTCTTGATATCTTAAATAGTAAACAATTTTTTCCTTTTCATTTAGTGTTCAAAAGGATGCTTAAGAGAATGTATTAGGAAGATACATAATTTCTCAGTCAGTTAAGATTGGTTGGAGTTGATAAAAGCTAATTTCTACTGGTACCAATGGCTTAAAGATTCATGCTATCCCAATTGCAATTTTTGGACTGAATAATTATGTTTGAACAAATTAAACATGTTTTGTAATGAAATCAAGAGTGAATTGCCATATCATCTTATTTTGTTTATGTATTATATTTGCCTTCATTACTAAAATTTTCTGCATCTGTCATCGCGAATTAGTTCACAGAAACTAACTCTCACTTTAAATGCAATCCAACAGACAACTGGTTCTTTGTACTTTTGGGCTGCGCATTTAGCCGGTCCGAAATGGGGACCATTTTCTTCATGGTGCTGTGCTTGGCTTGAAACCATAGGGCTTATTGCTGGGATTGGAACTCAGGTATTTAACTGCATTTTGGCAGAAGAAATTTATGCTCAAAGGCTTATATATAATATCATTTACATTTGTAACTCAATGTTTTCATGGTTGAAAAACAGGCATATGCAGGATCACAAACATTGCAGAGTATAATCTTACTCTCAACAGGAACAAATAAAGGCGGAGGGTACTTTGCTCCAAAATGGTTGTTCTTGTGTATGTACATTGGCCTAACTCTCATATGGGCAGCACTCAACACATTTGCATTGGAAGTGATTGCCTTGATAGATATGATTTCTATATGGTGGCAGGTACTTATCTTTTATTGGCATAAACATGTTTATTATGTTTTAAGAATATAGTTTTAATGCAGAAAAGGAATTTTCGTGCATCTAATTACGTATCACCTCGTCAGCAAAGATAACTACTTTTTACAATTAATACGTGGATGATCATCCAGAAGAACACGGACGTAATTGAATGACATGCATTGATGGTGTAAAACGTTTACACAGTCGCCCAATTACATCCATTCTTTTCAATAACCATTCACGCAGTTAATGTAAAAGATTAGTTATTTTTGCTAACGTGGTATTACGTAATTAGATGCATGTGTAAAACTGTTTTATATTGAAAAACTTAATTTGTCCCCAAGTATTGTTTTAAAACTTAACAGCTATCTTTTCTAAAAACTTATACAAGCACTCTTAATTTGATTAACCCTAAATCTACCTCTAGATTAGCATGTTATAAACGAATGAAGCTTCATGTGCTTCAAGTTAAATTTAGAGATTTTCATGGTGAATTAGGAGTAAACTCACTGATTTTATTTTATTTTTGGTATCAGCTTATTGGGGGAGTAGTGATTGTGATAATGCTACCTCTGGTATCACTTACTAGACAATCTGCTTCATATGTATTCACAAACTTGGAGTTGGCACCTGAAACAACCGGAATTTCAAGCAAACCATATGCTGTGATTCTTGCATTTCTTGTGAGCCAGTATTCGCTCTATGGATATGATGCTGCAGCACATCTTACTGAAGAAACCAAAGGTGCTGACAAGAATGGACCTATTGCCATACTAGGCAGCATTGGCATGATTTCAGTGTTTGGTTGGGCTTATATCCTTGCACTTACATTCAGCATTCAGGTATATCTATACATACATGTTCTTGTAGCTTGTCCAAGCTGAGTTACATACATTCATAACCGAGCCGTGCATTAAGGCTGCGTTTGGTACCAGAGAGTGGAACTGAGACTGAGAGATTGGGACCCAATCTTGCTTTTGGTTAATAGAGATTGAGACTAAAATTCCAATCCCTAAAATTCTAATATTTTCAGTACCTCCAGAAAGTGGGGACTGAGGAGACTGAATTTTTTAGGGACGGAGACTAAAACTTCAATAATTTTTTTACTCAAATATCTTCACTCAACGTTAAACTTTCCAATACTAACGTTTTTCTCTCCTCCACTAACTTAATTTAAGTCCCAGTTTCTATCTCTTAGTAAATTTTAAACCAAACACAATAACAAACTTAATTTAGTCTCCGTGTCTCGGTTTCTGTCTCCCCGTTTCTGTCTCTCTTCCAAACCACCCTAAGTAACCGCATTATAACTCATTACTCAAAGTGTTTCTCCGAATTATAACAGACTTATCAATACAAATTTGTACTAATTTTGTACAGAAGGACTAATCTGTCGTCTTTGTTCGAATGATGAAGGACGAATTTGTCTTTTAGAATGAACTAAACAAGCTTTAATAATACAAACGATGATAGTAACATAAAATTTTGTATTCTTTTCAGAATTACAGTTACCTTTTTGATACAAACAATGAGACTGCTGGAGCATTTGTGCCAGCACAAATACTCTATGATGCATTCCATGGAAGATATCACAATTCTATTGGAGCAATCATTCTACTATTTGTTATCTGGGGTTCATTCTTTTTTGGTGGACTTTCAATCACTACAAGTGCAGCCAGAGTTGTAAGTAGTACAACACTTCCTCTTTTTGTTTATTTTGTTTTCTATTTTATGCGTTTATGGTCCTAACCATTATCACATATGGTGTGTATCAAAACAATGTTTCAGGTTTATGCTTTGTCTAGAGACAATGGAGTTCCATTTTCATTCTTATGGAGGAAACTTCACCCGAAGCACAAGGTTCCCTCGAACGCGGTGTGGCTTTGTGCAGCAATATGCATCCTTCTTGGCCTCCCAATCCTGAAGGTCAATGTAGTCTTCACTGCCATAACTTCAATATGCACAATTGGATGGGTTGGTGGCTATGCAGTTCCAATATTTGCAAGAATGGTTATGCCTGAGAAGAACTTCAAGCCTGGACCCTTTTACTTAGGAAAAGCAAGAAGACCAATCTGCCTTATTGCATTTCTATGGATTTGTTACACTTGTTCTGTGTTCCTTTTGCCAACATTGTATCCTATTACTTGGGATACTTTCAATTATGCACCAGTTGCTTTGGGTGTGGTTTTAGGCCTTATAATGCTTTGGTGGGTTTTAGATGCAAGAAAATGGTTCAAGGGACCAGTTAGGAATATTGATATGCAAAATGGTAAGGTTTAATGTAATGTAATGTAATTCCTCACAAAGTTTGAAGAAGAATACTATAATAGATGGAATTTTACCATTCATCTCTTGTCCTCTATGTGCTGTTTTGACTTGTACTTAACTCTGTGGTCAACAATATTGTTGAAAATTACCATGTTACTGAGAAAATGTTAAATTGTACAGGTTAAACTTAAAGGTAAGAATGAGAAATTTTTACCAAAAAAAAAGGGAGGTAAGAATGAGAATGAAACAACATTTTGACTCTTGAAAGATTTTTTTTTTTGACTAAAAATAAAAGACAGAGAAAAAATAATTAAGAGGAGAATCTTTCCTCTACAACAATCCTATCTAGAGAACTCCATGAAAGAAGCCACTCAGAGTAGTAATGTTAGAGATTAGTAGCTCTTCTTGCCATGTGGTTAGCAGTTGAATTAGCAGTGCGCTGAATCAGTGTAACAATGACATGCCAATTCCACTTCAAAATATCATAAATTTTGTACAGTAGGTCAATAAGATCCGAGTTTGACAAATTATGATCTTGAGTATTAACAAGTATGCATCTAGGCAGTCAGTCTCACAAATAACCTCTTTACAACCATACTTCCAAGCTAAAATTAAATCTCTCAAAATTACAAAAAGTTCACAACGAAAAACATTCTGATCCTAAAAGATATGTTTGTTAGATGAAATAGATTTTTAGGTTTTTCTAAAATAAATTATATGAATAATTTATATTTTTTTTTGTTTCTTTTGTCGGAGAGTACTTTATATCGAGTTAAGTTCCATTTTGGTCCTCGAAATTAAAGGACTGCACTAAAATGATCTATGCTTCTTCTTCTCCTTCTCTTCATTCCTCTATTCATCTAGGGCAGAAGAAGCAGAGATTGGCAGAAGAGAAACGAAGAAGTTAAGGTTAGGGTTATAAAGGAGCACATAGATTATATTGGTTCTTAATTTTTTAATTGGCCACCTCAAATGCACTTTACCAATCCAATGTGACAGAAATTGTACATGCCAGTGACATTGTTACTCTGATTTAGACGGAAGGAATATCGTGATGTATTTTCTTCAATCTCGTGGACCTATTTAATGTAATTGGTAAGTTAGAGCCCATTCTAATGCAATCGCCAACCTCGAAAAAAAAAACATTATTGACCTATATATCTTTTTTAGGCCCATTTATTCCTAGGATTAGGAGCGTGTGTGTATTTTTGGTGATTAGAAGCGTGTGTGTATTTTTTTAGGTGATGGAGCGTGTGTGTGAACATGTTATTTTAGAGAAAAAAACTAAAATACCATTGTTTTCAAAACTTATTACGAGAATGTCCTTGTTTTGAAACTATTGATGAAGATGCCCTCGTTTTGCCTACGTGGTGACACGGTAGCAGCTTCTTTTTTTTCAGGTGCTGACTAGGAGGTGCTACTGGAGAAGGCGCCATCCACGTTCTGTTAGGCGCCTCCATACCCATACCCCGCCTTGAGTTTAACATTCTGTTGCGTATCTGCATTCAATTACTTTAAACTTAAATATCTTGTTAGAGTTGTGCCCAGTAGTTTCTTTTCTTTTCAGTCGAACAGGTTATTTGTTTTTAGTTCAACATGTTATGTGTTTTCGGAATACATTAAATTATTAATCAGGTATAATTTGAACATGAAAGACACAATTTCAAATATTTGATGTTGCTGCCACGTGTGCAGAGGCGCCTATACGGCCAGCGCCTGCCACGTAGGAGGCGCCTTCTGCACCCGCGCCTTCACGTGGATGGCGCCTTTTCCAGTAGCGCCTCCTAGTCAGCACCTGAAAAAAAAAGAAGCTGCCATCGTGTCACTACGTAGGCAAAACGAGGGCATCTTCATCAATAGTTTCAAAACAAGGGCATTTTCGTAATAAGTTTTGAAAACAAGGGTATTTTAGTTTTTTAGCCTGTTATTTTATATTATTCATTTTTACCATTTTAACTTTTAAATAATGTTTATTTATTTTATTTTATATGTTAATTTTTATAAACTATTATATAAATAAATAAATATTTCATAAAGAGTGAAGTTTTTTTATAATAGAAAAAATAAAAAAATAAAATAACATGATTGCAATTTTTTTTTAAAAAAAACTCACTTCTAATTTACCCTCTTTCTCCGAAAAAGGGAAGCAAAAAATAAAATTGTAATTGAGTATATAATGTTGGTTTTCTTAAGTACATATTCAAAATTCATATTAATTGATTTTTATTATTGTTTCTTCAAATTTATTCTCTTTCGAATTATTGTGCTTTCTTATCCATTAATTGGGTAGTAGTAATACCATGTAAAATCGCTATCTAATCCACTGTCCCCTTGGCTTAAAATGGATTTCATTAATTAATTTATTAATATTATATATTACATGACTCTGGTGGTATCATACACAAGGATGATGCTATTACAAATTCTATAGTTGTCCTTTCACTTTCTAATTTAATTTGCTTTATTTATTGTATATGTGTTCCTGTCGTTCTTTCCCTTGTAAGTAATTCCAGAATTGATTAATTAAATTAAGCATGTATATATGATGAAAAGTCACAATCGCCATGGATAACAATATTTTGATATTTGACATGTAATTAAGAATATACCAATAATATTTGAAAGTCACGTAATATCAAACATTTATAATTTTATATTGCTGTCATGCATGGAGTTCTAGATCAAATTTATAATAAAGAATTTTTGAAGTTTGAAATTGAGGCCAAATTTGGTTGTTCATATGGGATGGAATAGGATAGGATACATTGGCCTCCCAGGAGAGCTGCACCGAGTTCGATTCCCAGTAGAAAAATTTAAAGTAGCGTGTGTTGTGTTGTGATGTGGGTGTGTATGTTGTCAAAAAAAAATATTAAGAAAAAAATATTATTTAAATAAAATGAATATTTTTATTTATCATAATAAGTATTTTTTATGTACTTACAAATTTATATACTCAATTATATTTATATCCTGAATCCTGAATATATAAAATCCAAGCCATATTTGAATCAGTCTCGGACCGTATGCATCTAGTTTATGGATGGATAATTCAAATGAATCTAGTCCCAAGTGCATTCCGAACATGTGAAAAAAAAAAATACAATTATGTTAGATATACATTAAAATTGATTATCTAAAATTAGTCACTAATTAAAAAAAACTAAAAAAAAGTTAAAGAATATAAATATTTATATATGAATATATAGTAATTAATTTTGGTGATTTAATTTAATCTACATGTAATATTTTTTAAAAGAAAAATATTATATATATAGTAGAACTCATGTAAAGAAGTTTTGAAGAAAACAAGGTATAATGGAGTTGAGTTATGCTGGATGTAAAAAAAAAAAAAAGCAGTTACTGGCTAAGTTACCAATGTTATCTATTGATTCATTTAAAATTCATGGGGTCTTTCCATAATTCCATTTGTTAAGAATGTGAAATATAACATCCAAATTCCAAATGCATGTGCAAGACCTTGTTTCAAGGATCATGTCGTTTAACCAAAATATATATATATATATATATATATATATATATATAT
>JASCZI010271881.1:0-39772 GCA_036250425.1 Stylosanthes scabra
ATATATATATATATATATATATATATATATAAAATGTGTGTGTAAAATTCACTATATAGTGCCCACGATGTCATAGCTCATATATTGTGCATTTTTATACTCCATTATTTTTTTTATTTTAATTTTTATATTAAGATATATTATTTCTATATTATACCTAACTAATTTTGTATTATGTAAATTTTCGGTGTTAATATTTATATTTTTCATGTTATAAATGAGATGTATAAAGATATATATTATTATAATACTTATTATTTAAAATTACGAGTTAAATATTAAATTGGCCCTTGAAATTTGCGACTATGATCAAATTGGCCCCCAAAATTTAAATGTTATCAAATTGGTTCTTCACTTTTATAATTGTGACTAATATTGGCCCTTTTAAGGTTATCTGTCATAAAAATGCTGTTATAGCCGCTAATTGTTCATACTAAACTCTAATAACACGATGTCGTGATCTGTTTGCGTTATCATAGTGCCAAAATGACATCGTTTAAGACCGAATGAAGTTAAAATCTCTCTCACACAACACAATGAAAGATATATTTAATTTCTTCATTCTCAAATGATGTCATTTTGGTATTTTGTTGGCACGAACATATCACGGCGTCGTTTTATTAGAGTTTAGCGTGGATAATTAACTGCCAAATTAACGTTTTTCTTACGAATAACCTTAAAAGAGTCAATGTAAATCATATTCATAAAAATGAAGGACTAATTTATTAACATTTAAATTTTGGAGGCCAATTTGATGCGTGATCATATTTCAAGGCAATCTGATATTTTACTCTTAAAATTACATTACATATGCTTTCATTTATGCCCTTGCTTTCAACAAACCATTCCTCACTTATTAATTGTTCATTTATTAGAGTCTTTAATGCTGACTTTGTATATTGAATTCAGTAATAAGCTCCTATTTCTAGCTAGAGATCTTGGAAATGTAGGTATGATTTTGGAAAAATAAATTAAATACATAAAATATAAAATTTAATAAGATTTGAATATTAAACTTTTTTAATCAATACAAATTTTATTAAATTAATCGATTCATTTAAAGATGTAATATTAAAAAATTTTAAGAATTGAAACAGAATTTTAACTATTATATTTACGCATAAATTTTATTTCAGTTTGATGTTTGATATGTGTAATTTACTCTCCTAAATTTACCTAAAATCTCAATTTCTCCGTCATTCTATTCAATCTTCACCTTTTTTCCCTTACGGTAATCCTATTATTAGTTCACCTAACTTTATTAATAATGAAAAGATTAGAGAATCAACATATTATGATCAATAAGGAGTCAACATATATTACGAATGATAATTCATAAATTTAGGATGATAACTTAATGTTGGATATATGAGTTACAAATGGTAATTCATATAAATTTTGAATGATAACTTAATTATTAACTCCCTAATAGTTTCCTAACGTTGATTTCGTAGCACTGTTCTATTAATAATATATTGATATGAAATTATTCTTACCTTTTTAATTTATCCTTGTCTTTTTACTTATGCTATTAATAACATGAATAGTTACAAGAAAAGAAAAAATATTTTAAATATGGTTTTTTTTTAATTAATTTTTCATCCTTTTAAGTTTTAACTCTTTCCATTTAAAGTCAGAGAGCATAATAACAGGTAAAAATGAATGGAATTAAAAATAATAGTTAACAACTTAATTTACAATAAAAATAAATATAAAAGAAACATCAATAAAATGAGAAAGAAATGTAATCAATCTATTTTTACTTCGTAGAACTCAAAGAAAAATCTTTTTTCTTTTTCTAATTTAAAAGACTAATAAAATACGAGTAATGAATACAAGTAATGATAGGTGATCATAATTAAAAGTAATTATACTTAACTTAAGAACAATGTTAGTTGTACATCAAAATCAGTCCTTAGTGTATAATACATATTGAAATACTAAATACACATTAAAAATGAGTTAAATTACACATGTATTTTGTATTTTAATGTGTATTATATATCGACAGCTGATTTGGTGATTGATTTTGGTGTGCAAATAAAATTATTCTTAGCATAACATCTATTTTTCTTTCGATGGAAGGTATCCTAGGTCCGACAAATTTGGACTTTCGAGGGGTTTGAAGGGTCAATCCTGTTCTGCATACATGCCCTCTCAAGATTCAAATTCGAAACTAAACATTTAAACAGTTAAACAGTCGAAGCCATTTATCACTTACGTTTGGAGACGTATTTTAACTTAACATTTATAATTATATATAAATACGAAAAATACTACCTATATCACTATTAAGTAGTATACATAAATGAATTCATATTAATAATACTTATAATTATATAATTATATTATTTAATTTAATATTATGCATTATAAATGAAAACAAAGATCAAAATAAAAAATTATAGCGTATGATTAAAAAATGGCTATCAAATTTTTCCCTAAAATATTTGTGATTTTAACCGTTTCCTACTTTATTTTTTCTTTTGTTTGCTTGCCCACAATTATTACTCTCTTAAATTTCTCTTCACTTTCACTTTTCTTCGGTAGATCGCAACCTGCCATACATATGATATGAAGAAGCATCGGTACTAAAGAAAAAAAAGCAAAAAAAAAAAATAAAGAAAAAAAAAGTAATGTGTGTGGGACCTTCATTATTCATGATCTGTTGTCTAAGCTATCATCCTATAAATCTTCTTCACTCTTCAGTTCTTCTTCTTCTTCTATAGTTGAAGAAAGCAAAGATGGAAGGAGAAAGAGGGAAAAGGAAATTAGAGAAGAATAATGATGAAGAGGAAAACGAAGAGGAGCAGATGGAGATATTCTTTGCGCTGGTGAAGAGCAAGAAAGACGTGAGAGATCGCCTCTCATCCAAAGAGAAAGAGAAAAAGGAAACGAAGGGCAAAAATGTAATTACATGGAACCCAATGTTTGAAGCAGAGGATTTTATTGAAGATGGTGAAGATCTGCCAATGGGGATTCATACGTGGCAACCGCCACCGCCTGCTTCTTCTTCTGCTCCTTCCCGAGAGGAAGTGATTGCTGCTGCTGTAGCTCATATCAAAGAATTATTACCGGAAGAAGAAACTACTGTTGATGCAATTGAAAACAAAAATGAAAATAATAATAATAAGAAAGAACTTCTTGTTGATGATGATGATGATGATGATGATGATTTAGACCTAAATCTCTCTCTGTAAAATGCTTAATGCTATGTGTAGATGTGTAATCAATATTATGGTCTATACAGGCCAAATTGCATTGTATCAATTTCTTTTTCTGGTATATATTTTCATAACTGAGCAATTCATTCAAGAGTTTGTTATTTGATCAATGAAATTTTTATTGAAGAAAGAATTAGGCAATTTTGCATTTGAATTCTTTTGATAAAAAAAAAAATCATCTTAAGATAAAGACAAATATATAGTTGATAGATAGAAGCTGTTAGTTAATTTTCATTGTTAAGAATATATTTAATGGATAATGCTAATCTAACAAATATTGATGATATATATATTTTTTTATAGTTTAAACAAGCTCTTAACTTTTAAAAAGATGAGACAAAAATTTACATTAGACACAATAAAATTGAAAATTATAACAACAAACACTAAGAAAATCTCTCAGTAACACCTAACTCAATCAAAAAATTTCCGACCCTCCTAAAAAAAATTGAAACGACACAAACTAATTTCAAATTCCTCTAAGATAATGAAAGAAGCCAACAATGTAGAAGATAAAATAATAGTATATACTAAAACAACATCAGTGTATAAAGATTGAGTAATAATAGTGCATCTGCTTAACAAATTTTTTTATAAATTCTCCTTTCTGCATTACGTTGACACATGTCATAACCTAAGTGACTTCCATCAATGTACTATTATATGTTGGAGCATGTAATGTGGTCCAGTACACTAAGACAAATAATAATAAATATTCCATTTTTTTCAATGAATTAATAATAAATATTATACTAAGGCGTGCCCTATTAGGGTTTCTCTTGTGCTCTAATATTCTGCTAGAGTTTTTTCTTGTGACCTATTAGGGTTTTTTCTTGTGCTCTATTAGGATTTTCTATTGTGCTCTAGTGTTATGCTAGAGTTTTTTTCTTGTGCCCTATTAGAATTTTCTCTTGTGCCCTAATAGGATTTTTCTGGTGTTCGAATTTCTCTTGTTTATTTGGAGTACTCAGAAGATATTAGAAAAGGAGTGAAGATTTGTGTTGAATAGACTTATTAGAAGATTCGTTGCATCTCGGAACATGGAGGCTGATTTCAAGATAATTTGGAGCCAACCAAATAGTTTTCTCTTATCTTTAATGATATAAGAGTATTTTGCAGGAATTGTTAGGGTTTGGAGAGACCCTGGCTTTTCATAAACTGAAAGGGATTTGTATATCCTACTCTCTCGAGAATGATTTTATCTGTGAAACCAACAGTCAATCTCGAATGGTGGAATTTGAATTGAGATCTTGTGGTTTCTGCATAATCTTACGGGTATTAACGAAAAAAATATCCACGATGGTATCCACTGCGCCAACATACTTCGAAGCCGCATCTTCTCCAAATGATTTTTGCCTCCGTCGTTGAGATCAATCTTCAGTTTCAAAGATATCACCTTTCTTTGTTTTGTAGTATCTTTCTCTCTAAGTTTATTTGATATTTACATTTTAATTCCTGTGGAGATCCCACTTTCTCTTGCTTTTGGTTGTCCAAGTTGGACCAAACTCATATGTATTCATTTTTTCTGTTCAGTGAAATGAAATACAACTGCCTTTGATAAAAAAAATATTATACTAAGGCTGATAATAATAAATAATGTGGTTCATTTCAAAAAATTACTACTAATATAATAATTAATTAATAATATTCAACTTTTTTCGTGAAATTTATTTTGTTTTCTTTTTATGTTAATTCTATTATATAAAAATTCCTATTCTTATTCTTATTATATAAAGATTAAATAGTAATAGTCTCACTGTACGATATATGTCAAGACCTTAGCAAGCTCTTTACAAATTCTCCTTTTTATATTTTGAGATTAATTAAAAACATTAAAAAAAAATAAACAACCTTTTTAGTTGTACTAATGTTAAGCATTATTTTTATCATCCGTATTTTATCAGAGCATAAACAAGTTGATGTACGTCTCGCTTCAATTGTAGATTTGGGGTACGTAACATATTTCATTCATTCAAGTAACTCAATCAGCCCATGTGTAAAACATCTGGTAATAAATAATTGATAAAAACAGCCTACATCAAAGTAAATATTAATAAAACAACAATAGAATTTACTTAACATAAATGAAGTTATTACAATAAGATAACTTAGTTAAAGACTAATACAACTACCCGTATCCAGCACAACGCGCGGGTACTAACCTAGTATCACTAAATAAAAACCCTCAACTCTTAATCTTACTCGACATTACCTATCTTGATCAATACCAACCCTTCTGGTAAAAAATTCAAAATACATTATCCTTTTTCGATATTTTACCTCAAAAATCAAAACCCTCTATAATCAGAGCTCGAAGCTCTTATTGTGAATATCCTGATTTGACTTATACCTTTCCATTCTTAAAACTCTTATGTATATTCTTTGATACCTTCTCATTCTTTTTAGTTTGTCTTCTTTTCAACGCATGAGTCTCATTTAATTCCTTTAAAATAAATATAAGATCTTCTTCTCCCTCCTCATAATCCATCAAGTTAGTTTTTGCTACCCTAATTGATCGCTGCTGTTCTCCCTCATCCGTCTCGGAACAAATTTTCATTGAGATCGCTTTATAATCAGACAACTTATCATGAGAATATCCATTCAAGATTTAGCACAATCCCTCGTCTAGAAGAACAAATTACATTTTTTTTAATATAGATTGGAGCATGAAGCCGAAAGAAAAAAAAATAAAACTACACTATTAGCCTGTTATTACCCCCTGCTTAGGAGTGCATCAGCACCGAAATTAGCCTTCCTATAAATATGATTTAACATTAAAAAAGACTTATATGACTAGTATAATTTATTTTTTTATTAGTTAGTATTTAATCAACGAGGAAGCCCAAATGCATCAAGAAAATGTAAAGATTACTCATTCTAAACTTTTCTCGTATTATAATTTTGACCATTAAAAAACATAGTCCTAAAAAATATGCACGTGTATTATTAATGATTTAAAAATATTATAATGTATGGCGAATGCCTATTTCTTGTATTAATATAATGTTTAGATCAGACTCTTCTTTTGAAACTAATTAATTCTTTATGAGCTTATTTAACTTGTGCAAAATAACTTATTTAATATAATGTTTAGATCAGAACTCGTTTCTAAAGAATATTGAATTGAATAATGGTATAGCATAAAAAAATTTGCAAAAGATTTTGGATTTAAAAAGAAAATAACAAAGATCCAATCCAAAAATCAAATATATATCTTAATGTCATAGGAAAATGGATGTCTATATATAGTTTTTTATAACCAAACAATATTGTAGGTTTTGCTTCTAGCTTTTGATCATAGTACATCAGTATTACTAGTGCAATTCGTAGAAATTTCCTTATGATTTTGAACTAACACCTTCGATTCATAATTAAATATCGCCTTGTCAGTTGATAATGTATATCTATACTCTTGTCGATTTTCATGCCAGCAGACACTACCAAGAGGAATTGTCTTCTCTGAAACTTTGTTTGAAATGATATTATTATTTTTTAATTTGGAACCATATTTATTATTGGAATTAATTGATGTAATTCCTCCTACCTTGATCCTAGTTAAGATTTCACACCAGAACAAATCATATCAAAACTTTCTAACAAGAACACAAATTTTAATTGTGATCTTATATATGAAGTGGGAGAGATCATAGCAATTAAGAGTATTGAAATTAAGAATTTCATATGGCTTTCAATAATGTTTCTTATTCAACCCCTAGACACCACAGAAATGAGAAATTAATTGGTTACTATTCACCGTTAAACATATTTATTGAATTCAACTATTACAATAAGTCTAGTACAAAGTCGCGGTTTAAAATGCTAGATAATAGCGGTTTTAAATTGTCACAAAAATTCAGTTCTTTTGTAAACGGTCACAAAAATCACCGCCATTATTTATTTAGCGGCGATTATTTTAAATTGTCACTAATAAATTGTCACTATCTGCCGAATTTATTGTAGTAAAATAAAAAATTAATAATATTTATAATACAAAAAAGGAGTTATTATATATGCATCCCAATTTGTTTTTTCTCTTCTATCCCAACTTTATTATTGTAAGACTCCAATTAATTTAGCTTGATGTATAGTGATTGCCTATCTGAGAATGGAAATTTTTTCTTAGAAAAGAAAAAGAAAATGAGAAAACCTTTCTTGAAGTGATGAATAATTTCCATGTGGAGTTACCAAGAATGAGAATTCAGGTAGTTCCGGTTAAAGATGATGACATGGGCAATATATGGCTAGAGAATAAATAACAATTTGGCTTCAATGGATATTCTCTGAAAGCCAATGTTGTATTTTCAGATTAAGACAAAAATCTGAAACTGAAATGATATATTGGCGCAATTTTAGGTAGGCTTTATACTTATTTTTCCTAGTAAAGTCTGATTCTGTACAAAAATGAAATCGTCATGTTTGTTATATTATGACATAAAAGACATAAGACGTTAATTTTATAAAGGAACAAATTACATATATCATCATCATCATCATGCTTGTTATGCCTTTATTATTCCATGAAGAGGAAGAAGTGTGTCTAACAATTTACAAAATACGTATGACATGATCATCATGACATATTGTGAACCATCTTTATAGCTAAGCACTGAGCTATAAAGCTGGTTCGCGCATATTTCGTCCATGTACATTGGAAACGTTTTCAGTATATTCGAGAATTAGGTATTTTTATATTTTTAACCGTTGATCTTAAATAATTTTAATTATAAAATATATATATGATGAAGATCAACGGCTAAAAACACATAAACACCGATATTCCAAATATACTTTGAACGTTTCCATACTATTAACTTAAACTTAATAAACTTTAAAAGAAATTGATTTCAGGACTTACCAGCACATCTTTTATAATTGAAAAATTACAAATATAAAAAGACTTTTATATAGGAGGGGTGTTATATTTATAACTATTTATCTGTCATTCTCTTATCAATTTAATTTGTTTGAAAAATGTTGTGATATTCACTTGCACTTCAAACATTTTATGAAAACTGCAGTTATAGTAGGAGGCAAATTATTAATCCAAATAAATGAGCTCATTGGACCTTGAGAGACACACAAAAAAAAAACTAAATAATAATAATAATAATAATAATAATAATAATAATAATAAATAATAATATCACTTTTTTTAACTATTACAAAACATACAAAGTTCTTATTATGTCATACATTATTACATACGTTGATTAAAAATATATAAAATTGTATTAACTAATATTGTCGGATTGACTTGGAATTTTATAAAGAATTAATCTATGTGTACCACTGTACACTTTCGTGCACACCATTTTTAGCACAGAAAAATAAAATTTATATGTTGATGTTTACATTTTTCCGTGCTAAAAATGATGTGTACGAAGGTGTACAATGATACATATAACATTATCAATTTATAAATATATATAAATTTAAAGAACTTTTAATCAAATGGTTAACATGTGTTTATGTTGATTTATAAACATATAAAAGCGTATTATTAATTTATGATGAATTTCTATGAATTTCAATTGAACGCCTAACAATTTTGCAAAGAGCATGCAAAGCTTCTTTAATAATAAAAATTTCAGCAATGTATATGTATGAATTATTTAACTTACTACTTATGTAATAACTTTAAAGAATTTATCACGACATTGATTGACTTTATATATTTGACTTACTATTTACAAAATCACGATATTCTAATTCCCCATATTTATTTAAGTGAACAAGTGAAGTAATTACTCAAGCATCCCAAATTAGTTAAACAAGAGTGATGATTATTGAAAGATGGATGTCAATTCGATCGGATACAAATAGAGTCATGTTCTAGTTTCTTATATATGTATTCCACTTTACATTGTCCAATATATCCCTTGCTCATACAACGCTATCTCTAAGCTAAGATAAGAATCTCTCTCTTTCTTTTCTTTGTCTCCAAAATTGCATAGACCTCAGAGAAGAAGAGATAACATACATTATTATTAGGTTATATTTTGGAGAGATTAATAATAATAATGGGGGCAATAGGGGGTGTGATTCCATTCTTGGCCATGGCAATTGTGCAATCAAGCTATGCTGGAATGACAATTACTTCAAAGCTTGCAATACAATCTGGCATGAGTCCTCTTGTGCTTGTTGCTTATCGCCAAATCTTTGCCACTCTCTCCCTTGCTCCCTTTGCTTATTGCTTTGAAAGGTAATTTTAAGAGTTATTATTGGGTATAACTATTTATATATCTTCTTTTATCAACTTTAACTTTTTTTTTTTTAAAAAATATCATCACATAATTAAGAGTTTGTATAGTGAAAAATAATAATTTTACACGTAAACTTATTTTATCAACTAAGTTTAATCAAGTCAATGAAATGTTTATATTATAATCATTAATAGATGTCCTCTTTTTAATTTATACTTTTTAGGCAAGAAATATAGTTATTAACTATTGATCTATAGTTATTTTTAATTACTATCTATCAATACTTATTATTGTTTTGATTAGAGATGGCAATCTGATCTGCCTTGCCCCGTCCTGAATGGGGCGGATATTTAATTTGGGGCGGTTGCGTGGATATGAGGCGGGTATGGATACTGAGCGCTCCGCCCTGTTACCTGCCCCGTCCCGTCCCATATACGTATATATATATAATTCAGTTTATTTTTTAGATATTTAATAATATTTAGATGGTTGTTTTGGTTATTTTAATTAAGAAAAATCTTAAATCTAATTTTCTTTTGGCTTAAAATGATTATATTCTTGTCATGTTGCGAATAATTATATATAATTTGTATTTAATTATATTTCTGAAGTATTTTATTAGATAATGAATAATCTTATTGAATAATTTAATTTAATTTACTTATGTTATAGATACCCGTGAGTTTGGGTATGTGGCTAAAAATTAAATACTCGCAGATTTGGGTTTGGATATGGGTATGGGTATTTAAATACCAGTCCCGACATGTCCTATTGGCATCCTAGTTTTGATGCAAGATATTTTTAGACTTTTTAAATGATAGAAATGAAAATGATAATTTTTTTCTCCTTTAGATCGCATTTAGAGAAATGTTTATAAGCAATTAAATATTTAAGTTGAAAAACCTTAAAAAAATTAGATATCAATATATATATATATATATATGAAACTCAGAATTATAATTGATCACAAATCATATGTTAATAACTATAATAACAAGAAAAGAAAATGAAATAGTAATTTGATATTTTTCGATAACGAAAATATTATATAAAAAAATAAAAATAATAAGCAATACAAGGCATATATACCAACTTCAACCATTTGAGGTAACAAGTCCTGTTTTTCCCCATTGAATTTGAAAAATAAAATTGGGGAGTTAGTGTAGTTTATTATATTAAAACAGGCAAAGTATATTTTTTCTCTTAAATTAATTTTTCAAGCACAAAGTTTTATAGTAACTTCTAATTATCAAGCGATATTGTTAAATTTGTCATAAAAATCTTAAATATTTAGCTACTGAGGATATATTTTATCCAAATACAAAACTTATAAGACAAAATCAAAATCAAATAAAATTTAAAGATATTTTTAAAATTTTTAATAAACTTCATAGAAAAAAAAAATCTACTCTTAAAAAAAAAAAAACATGGTTTCTTTGTGGACATAGATAAACAATTGAAACACATAGTTAATGCCTTAATGGCATTTTGTTTTTCTTAGTAAATGTGAATACACGTCATTTATTCGTATAGATGTAAATCTTTTTAGCATTGTTGCGGCAGGAATACGGTTCCCCGTATGACAAAACGCACGGCATTACAGATACTGGTATCCTCTTTCACAGGGTAAGCTTAATTTGGTACTTTCATCTCTTCCTTTTTAAATGTTTTCATAGAATACTCAGGTACAATTTTGTTCGTCTAAAATTAATAGTTAAGAATAATAACTGTTATATAGTTTGATATTAAAAGGTTTTCAATTATCAATTTTTCATTAAGAAAATTGTAAATAATCTAAACTCACTTCCAAGTTCAAGTAAGGAAATGAGACATTATAAATCTACAGTAGTTATGCTATTTTGGAAACCTTAATTATAAAATGTTCCATATTGCACAAAATTAACCATACATCTGAGGTTGAATACAGAGTTACCGGAAATCAAATACTGTATTTTGTTGGGTTAAAATATTCAACCGCTACAATTGCATGTGCACTCACCAATTTGCTCCCAGCTTTTACTTTCATCCTTGCAGTCCTCTGCAGGTAATTTTACGCATGAAATTATAGATATGAAATTATAGATATTAAGTTAAATACGGCATCATGCGTATGGTGTAATTTGAATTGATTTGTTTTGTGGCAGACAAGAGTTTTTGAGAATCAAAACAAGGGCAGGGCAAGCAAAGGTGGTAGGTACAGTTCTAAGTGTTGGTGGAGCTCTTCTTTTATCGTTTTACCATGGAAAGCCCCTTCGTCTTGGGGAATCAGGTATTCACTGGAAATTTGTTGAAGAAATGGAAAGAACAAGCTCCTCTGCTGCTCCAACCAACTTGCTTCTTGGCCCTTTCGCATTGATTGCCAGTTCTCTTGTTTGGTCTGTCTGGTTCATAGTTCAAGTAAGCAACTATCATCATCATCATTTAATTTTGCTCTTCTCATTCACAAGAGAGTTTGTTAGATATGTATTATTTATTTCATGTCAGGCAGAGATGAGCAAGAATTACGCAGCTCCATATACGAGCAGCCTCTACATGTGTATGATGGCAAGCATTCAGTGTGTGGCCATTGCTTTGTGTTCTGACCACACCCTCTCAGCTTGGTCACTACACAATCCCATCAGACTCTCCTCTGCACTTTACGCAGTAAGTTAATATTCCATCCGGCAATGCCACCTCCTCAGCTACAGCTCACTAGCGACCACTTTAGAATTTAACTCGATACGACCATTCAAAATGTGATCTTCATGTGAAGATGTCATCTTCGTTATGTATTCGCATGTAGTAGTTTTTCGCTGACTATTGCATGGTGCATGGTTACTCGTTGTTGGTTTTTCAGGGAATTGTGTGCACTGGGCTAGCGTACGGGGTGATGGCGTGGACAATTGAAAGAAAGGGGCCTCTCTATGTCTCTGTATTCACCCCTTTGATGCTTGTTATCACAGCTCTTGTCACCTGGGCTCTGCTTCATGATCAACTCTACGTTGGAACGTATGAACTAATTCCAATTAATTACTTATATATTCAACTTTATTTTCCTCACTCTTCCATTATTTCCCCATTCATACCTTAATATTCCAGCGTATACAATTTACGCCCAAATATAGTTATTAATATAATAATATTTTCCAAGACTATGTTCCTCAAATTAAGCTTGTTTTAATCCAAGAATTTTGATTTGTTTCAGTGCCATTGGATCTGTTATTATAGTTTTGGGGCTCTATGCTGTTCTGTGGGGAAAGAGCAAAGAGATGAACAAGAAAAAGGGTGTTCAAGTGACATTAACAGATTCAGATTCAATAACCAGGGATAAGGATAAAGAAGAAGATGATGATGATATGAGTGAAATGGAAAAGCAGTGCTGTGACCATTCCAATTGTAACCATAATAATGCTGCTGCTACATGAAGATGGAGAGAAGCTTGACATTAATATTATTACAGATGAAATGCTAACAAAAGGCACATAAGATATCTTTGTTTCTTATCAGTTTTGAGGTGGATATACATATACCCAAGCTAGTGCCACTTGGAAATCTCATGCATGGGTGAGGGAAGAGGTGGTCAAGGGATGTTAGTAATATAATTAAAAGAATACAGATGTTACTTTGAGAATTTGAATAATTGAAACATGTCTTGAAGACAATTCATAATTAAATTTGTTTGCTTGAGATATTATAATTATTTTATTTATTTTATCTAGTAGTATAATTAATCTAAAAAAGCTTATACATGCATAGCAAAGATATCTGACAACCAAATGACTTATAAGAGAAAACAAAGGTCCCAAAACATAAATTTCCATTGAAAACAACATAAGATCTCCAATGCAAAATCTGAGGAAACTAAAACAACATGAAATGGGAAATGCAAGCCATTCCCTTGTAGGAAGATGGCAAAACCCTATTTTATTACCCATATTTTATAGGGTGCTTCTGGAGTTCTTACAAGCTAGGGGTACCCATTAGGGGGCTACCTACTTATGTTTGGTGGCTCAGAGGCAAGCCTTTGAGACCTTATGTATATCTATTATGGTACCCTGCCAGTGAGGGCCGGCTCTCTCCGCTTCACCACCCCTGGTACCATATAGGGCCACTGTACTTGACACTTGCCAAGAGGGCCTATATGCTATTCAACAGGGTATGGAGCCGGCGTCAGTCACAGGCGGGCTGAAAAACGTTGAATTTCATTTCTCTGTATAACCTGTGATGCTTTTCTATATTACAAATGATTATATGACACTCAGCATTGAAAAAAAATTAAATAAATAATTGTATATAAAATCCATAAATATAGAGTAAAAACGCTTGTAGAATTTGTAACGTTATCTATTGCCTTAATACTCTGTTTGAGCTGAGGATAAAGTTCTCCTCACCAGCAACGGTGGACGTCAATCGCCCTGCTGCCCAGCCATTGTTGATTACTCGAACAGCAGCACGAGCTGGATCCCCCCCTGCTACACGGCTTCCATCAAGTTGCCTATCAAATTCAGGAAGACCAGCTGCCTTCCTCTCTTTTCTTTTCCTTCTATCTTCATCACGTTCTTTCCTTAGCCATGATTCAACTGTTCTCTACATATTCAAAACCAACAACACAAAATTGTTTTTATATAATTTTCAAAATTATAATATTGCACTGCTTGGCCTTCATATACAATGTTCTGGAAGGCCATCACTAACAAGGTTGAGAGATGCAAATAGTTGATAAGGAACCTTAAATATCAAAATTAGGAACAGAACTAACCATTAATGACAGTTTGCTAGTTTCCTTGACTTTATCAATAGGCATGGCTAATTGCAGCTTTCCATGCGCTACGTAAACCTGATTAAAGAACATTGAATAAAATAAAGTATTATGATTAAAAATTGAGATGGAACACTTCAGAATCGGATTGAGACATACTATATTAGTTGGCCAATCCTCAAGACCGTCAAATATATGTGTTGCATATATAATAGTGGCACCCCTCTCTTCACATTCCTTTCTTAGGAACTTCAAAAGGTCAGCTCTTGCTAGAACATCAAGGTCGACTGTTATCTCATCGAGTAGAAGAACCTACAGAAGTAGGGAGCAACCTTATGCATGAAATTGCAATTAAACAAAAATATAGAGCAATGAACATGTATGTGATTACTTTTCCATACTCCATATCGTACCTTGAATGATTTGAGCAGACCCATACAAATTTGCACTCTTCTTCTTTGACCATCAGATACTTTATGCAATCTCCAGGAGAGATCTATATCTAATACCTGCCAAGTTGGAAAGCAAGACAGAAACTAAGCCATGGCATCCGAAATAAAATTTACATATGCATGGCTGGTGAAACCTTCCAGAAACTAGCAATGCATAACCAGAGGACATGAATATCAACAGAAATGCAATGAACTAATCTTGATTGCATTTGGAATTGGAGAGCTCAGTCTTATGCTATCTTACAGGATGCAATTCATGGATATAGAAGCAAATATAGGTTCCAACTTCCACCCAAGAATTTCCTAAAATTTTATTAACCTAAATTGATAAGAGGAGAAAACTTGTGCTGAGAAACCCTCGTGCAAAAAACAAGAACAAAGTCCCAATTGATTTCATTGGAGTTTTGTACCGAGGCATGGTTCTTTGTGATGCCTCTTTGGCTTGTCCCCCTTTTGCTTTGGAGGTAGCCATTTTTAATAAGATAAAAAAGAAAAGAAAGTCATTTTTCCAGATGTTTAGGATCTACCAATAGATCAAACAATGTCATTGCATTCTACTTTAAACTGAGTATAAACAAGGCAACAAAAATTAAGTACATTTTTAATGTTTTGCCCATAGTTTTTCTTGGACTTTCTCTCCAGAAGAAAAAAAAAAAATACACTTGTGCATTGCTTGTGTATGGCCAAATCTGGCAAGGAAATGATGAGATACATGGTAGCAATTAGCAAAGGAAAGAAAATTCCTAAGAGCAATGGAGGAACCCATAACCCTCCCAAGTCCACTCCAAAACTCTGCCTGCCTCTTATTTTCTCACTTCCCTCAATATTTTGTTTTCCCAATAGAGAATATCTCACCAAATCCTCACATCCCCACTCTACCAACTCAGTAGTTACTTACAAAATTGTGTCCTTCATTTTTTCCACAATCCTCATCTAAGCCATGCAACCAAGGTCGAAGTCACATTCACTGAGTCCCTAACAAGATGTTGACTCAACTTTTTCTCTAACTCATTAATTCAAACTATTTCTTATCTAGTATGTCCACTCATCAACTATAACATCCTGCAATATTGAGATTTAGCTTATCCTCTTACTGGTTTTTATTGTCAAACATATAGTCTCAGAGATTATTCCATTTCATGTTTCCTTAACCTTGAGTAGTACTTGTCTATCACAAAGAACATCCAATCTCTACTCTTTCATTTACTCAGATAAAATCATGTGGTACAAGCAAAATCCTTGAGCTATTTTTTTTTCGGTGCCCGAAGAGAGAGAGAGAGAAATGTGCAAAAAGCATGCAGTGAGATACAATTCTTACATATATGCAATAAGCACATCTCATCCAAGACCAACGTAAAAAGAACATGATCTTGAAATCCACTTTTTGTTGTCGTAGAATTATCCGGAAATAGCTACAGCTAGTCTCCTTACACTTTTCATGACTCCCTTATACATATCTTTCATTAATCAAATTTAAATAATGCAACCCATATATAGAAGTTAACACAAGGAAAACCTATAACCAAACAACAATTGACACTACCCCTTACATAGCCATATGCTCATATCCATGCACACTAACTAGATAATTAACAAAATGCTAAAAAAATAAATAATTTATGGTACTGTTCTGTTTCACTTTAAAATTGGTGAAGTATAACCCATTTTGTATGTTAAAGCTTAATATCAGTAAACTCATCTACGATCAAGAAAATATTCACAAAAAGCATGTTCAGACAACATAAACTAAGAGCATGTGAAAGTGTTAGGTTAGGCTTAAGTGACATGGAAAGCAGAAAAACAAAAACACAGTATCACAAAAGAAAAGATTCATCCAACCTTGATTAGCTCCGCTCTTCTTTCAGGATCAGTCCCAGCCACACCAAATATCATCTTTTCAGCAGAAACATCCATTTGTATTGCAACCTCATAGCCTGCAAAAGCAACATCTCGCCTCCACTGTACCCATACCACCCCCCATGAACAAGAAATAAGAGAATCAATTACTAAAATTTAACATGATACAAGATAAAAATGGAAAATAAAAAAGAGAACTAATATCTGCAATACAAAATTCCTGATCATATAAGTTCCCCTTCTCATCCCTTCTTGACTTTCTTTGCGTGCGTGTTGGTGAAAACAATGAGAGAACTCAAAATATGTGTGTTTGGTTTGCGTTTTCATTTTTAGTGTTTCCTATCTTCTGAATTTTGTGAAGAAAAAAGAGAAAACAGTGAAAACAATAAAATCCTGTTTTATGTTGTTTTTTATCTTTTTTTTTCACAAAATCCAGAAAACAGAAAACACTGAAAATGAAAACTGAAAATAGAAACGCAAACCAAACGCACCCTTAAATTGTTTTATGAACAAGAAACATCATTCACATGCGAATTATGAAGCAAGTTTGTGGTTCTCATAGGATAAGCAATACACAATTTTAATTCTTAAATAAGATCATAGGAAACACCTTGTATACTAATAATTGATAATTAATTGTTCGAAAGCCCGTTTTGCAGATAAGATAAAGAGCACATCATTTATGTATTAAGCAAGTATGGCATTCTCTTATGATAAGTTCTTCAAAATGTCATTAGTAACACAAGAAGCACTTCTCATACTGATCTATTCTCTATTTCAAAATAACTGCCATTCTATACAAAATGGTACTTTCAGTTTACCTCCCCCTAGAATTTTTATCAATCATGTTTCGTGTACGCAGAAAATCAGCCACCAATTCAGCTACTCTTATAGAATACACGTCAGAATACAAAATTCTCATTGAAAAATAGCATCTTTTTATTTCTATTTTAGTCCCTTTTTCATTGCGAAATTAATTTTAAGCCCCACCCTAAAATACAACCTAGCTTCGCCGGATAATTTGTCCGTTTACAATGTCATTTTTAATGAATCACTCCATATTCATAGTTATTTTGAAAGCAGAGAAAAGAATATAAGCAAAATTACAAGAATTGGATACTAACAACATTGATAATTGCTTATTCTAAAGCTGTGAAAAGAGAGAGAGATGGAAAAAGAGTAGACGAACCTCACCACCGAGATAACAGAGATCACCAGAAGATGTCAAATTGGTGTCATGAAAAGCCGATCTTCCAAGAACACGAACCATGTGCGGTTCGACCATGTGCTTGCCTCCCAATATCTTGAGAATGGTGGTCTTGCCAGCGCCATTGGATCCAACAAGGAGGCATCGCTCGCCGGAACACAGTGAGAGAGAGAAGTCCTGAATTAGAGGAGTGGACCCGGGAGGAGGGTGACCGTCGATTCCAGGGTACGTGAATTTCAGATCTTTAATCTGGATCGTCGGTTCTGAAACAACGTCCATCTTCGCGGTTCAGCAACGAACGAAGAGCTTCAAAGTTCTCAAGGTATATATAACTAACTCCGGATGTGTGTGTTACTTGATAGTTACTGATCCATTACAGAAATAGCAATGAATGCAATGCATATATGTCGGTGGAGAAACAATTTCGAAGGGGGGAAGCGTGGCTATGTCTGGGACACTAGAATTCGCACTTTCCACCACCTACCATGAGTAGTTGCCTAATGCCTACTTGGAAATTTAGCCAGAACAACAGAACACTATTGTGATTTTTTTTTTTAAACGTATTCATTGAGGGCTGAGGCCTATGAGTGTGGGTTGTTTGTTTTTATTTTGCTCCAGGAGGTTTTTGGACTTTTGGTCGTTATGTTTTTGTTCCTAAAGAAGCCTAGAGCCCAATTGTGATATGCAGTGTTGAGCCGGGATCTTCGTTAAGACCTAGAAATAAAACGGGATCTGTCTTAACCAAAAACAAAAAAAAAAGAAATAGGGATCTGCGTCTAGTCGTCTACTAATAACATGTAATGACTGGGCTTCGGCCCCGTTTTCTCACAAAAAAAAAAAAAGACGTAATGACCAAAACTAACCAAGGAATTTTAAGGGTTTTGTTATTTGCAAATCAAAATTCGGCCAGTAAAATATATATAGAAAAGGTTTATGTGCTTCATATATTTATGTGTACACCTAGCAAAACCGGTTGAATTATGATATGCAAATGATATTTATGGATTTTAAAATCATTAAAAAAAAAAGGCAGGTAATGACGCTATGGTTAAGGTTTTGGCATAATGACAACTTAATTGTTTCAAAAGTCATAAGTAATCACACCCGATTCGAAATTTGGGAGACTAAGTAATGAATATGAACTCTTAAAATATTGAGCGCATGAGTAAATTTGTGATGTAATGTCTAAATTTTGGGCCATCAAATCCGTTCAACAAATAGAGAAAAAGAAAACGAAGAAAAAATCTAGGTATAGATAGAAATTTCAAGTGTTGTTTGTGTGAGACACTCTTAAATGAAAACACAATGTCTAATGAATAGAAATTATATTTTTAATAAGGATTACAAATTTACAAAAATAATGTGAATGAGCAGTTTTGTCTAATAAGGTGGTTATAAAGTTTAAGAGTAAAGGCTTAAATTTTCAAATATTTATATCTAATGTTTAGGTTTAAAAACAAACCCTAAAAAGTATGAATTATATGAATCCTTAATTATGACAGTTGAGAATATCAACGGAAAAAATAATTGAATTAAAACGAAAATAGGCATGCAATGATTAATTGTATGAAACGATTATTCAATAATAAATGATAATTGATATGATATAATTAAGAGTGATATTATATGATTAGGGATTCCAGAAGCTCGCCTGTAAGCCACCCCTTGATACGATAATACTTTCTAGTTTCTAAAAAACCAAAATCAATCACAATAAATAACTTAAACTAAAGTTACATTTATATGTAAAAGTAGGTATGTCTCCTTGGGATAGTAGATATGGTACTTGTTTGGAGTAGAAAATAAAAAAAACAAGTTTGATTAGCGAATTTTTGAATGTTTTTAGAAGATAATAGATTTGATTAGCGAATTTTTTAATGTTTTAAAATGTGATAGACAAGTGTTGTTTGATTGTTATTAATTTATTTGAGTGTATTTTGTTTTTTTAACTTTTTTGGGAGAGCATGTGAAATTGTAACTTATAAAAAAAAAAAAAGGTTGAAATATATTATTTTGGAAAAGCATGTGAGATTATAACTTATCGAAAAAAAATAGAAGGTCGGAATATTTTTTACTAATCATTTTCTTTCCCTGATCCTATACAAATCTAAGTCTAAAAATTAAACATCAGTTCAAGATGGCAATAAAAGTTTTAGTTTGTAGGAAAGAACAAACAAAACAAGCAGTTGATAGACTTTTGAATAGTTGGTAAACATGCATGCCGCACTGTTTCAGAGACCACAAACAACTTTGATCTAATTTAAGTATTGGTGGTACCCTGAACTCATTACAACCGATCACCGCTATAAAGCAGATCAGATTTCGAGACAGATATACACCTACTTCATTTTGTTATGAAAATTGCTATTTTTCTTTTTTTGATTAAACTATAAGTATATTTTTAGAGAGAAAAAACACACAGAATAACACAATAAAATAAAAATATCCATTTATATAAAACTTAGGATATTCTCAAACTTGACAATCTCCAAAAGTATAGAAGAAACGGAAAAAAAAAAAGAAAAAAAGAGGGGACTCATAAAAATGGTCCTCTTAATCCTCTTAAGTACTATAATAAGCAAGGCTTAGTGGTAAATCTATATATAATATATATGACTCCATATGACCAATATGTATGACTCTTCATACATTTATGTACAAGGATCACACACTCTAATCTTGATTTCTTGATCATGAGATGATATAAACTATGCTGCAGATGGTGCGGGTACAAACTTGATTTGACCACCAGCATCCAAAATAGCCATCTTGAACTTCTCTGCATTCTTGAAATCCAAACTCTCATCCTCATATATGTCCCACCATTTCTTCACCAGCATCTTTATGTCTTCTCTCTCCATGTTCTCTTCCTTCCCTGTGTACCTCCATGGCTTAGACCCCTGCACATTAATAATTAATAATTAACATAAATATAAACAATTCTTAAAATAATAATGATTGGATGATTTAATTTGAATTGAAGACTCACAGCAGCACAGTAGTGGACTACTTTGACTTTTTCAAGCTCAACATTCTCAGGGTGGCGCCACAGCATGGCAAGAACAAGGTTGTAAACATTTGGAATAGGCTTGTACTTATCCTTGAAGTAATTGTTCAAAAAGTCCTGAAAATTATTATTCAATTTCAAATAAGAAGAGAGTTCAACACAATAAAAATTGAAACATAGTAAATTGCAGAAATAATTATTTTTTTAAGTACCTGTTCTGCAAAGGAAGTGGGTTCTGTGACTTGGAGAGTTTTGAGGAGGTCATGGTAGGTAGCAAGATTGGGTTCATAAACAAACATGCCAGCATTGAAATAGAGAGGGGGCTTAGGACCAAAGTCCTTAGGCCATTGAACCTTGCGAGGGCACTGCTGGCAGTAACCGATCTTGTATTGTTTGGTGTGACCCCAAGTTGGCTCACAGAAACAGTCCATCACAGCATACAAGTAGTTATCAGGAAGGTCAAAGAGGTGATCAATGTTCTCAAACACTTGGATGTCACCGTCTAGGTATATCATCTTGCTGTATTCCACAAACTGCAACAACATTTTTGTGCACTCAAAGTCAGTTCAATTACTAGCTATATCAATTCATCATGATTGAAATTCATCTAAATAAAAAGAGATGGTAAATGTCATTATTTTGGTTAAAGTTCATAAAACCAAATATAGACCCTAAACCATAAATCGTAAATAAAAATTTAGACAATTTCAAAAACTCAGATGCAGTAACTTCAACTGAAAGACACCACTAGTGTCCACATTGCTACTACTATTACACCAGTGTAATAAAACATGCAGAGCAAAACAAGAACAAATAGAGAAGAGAAGACAAATTAAAGACTTATATATGTACCTCCCAGATACGAAGCTTGGAGTAGTTGATGACATAATAAGCCATGGCAAACTGTGTCTGGTTCTCAGGTGGATAAACAGGCTCAATCTCCCTAACAATGCACCCTTGAGACAACAGAATCTTTCTGTGCTCTTCAGGAACATCAGGGAGCACTGCAACAACAAGAGGGTACAATGTTTTCGTTTTCCTAAGACCCTTTGCCAACCCTACAACACCTTTCACATAGTCACCGTTCCCTGCAAGGAAGGTCACAAAGGCACGGTTGCTGTTGCCGTGGGGCACGGTGGCTTTGGGTGCTGCACTCAGGGTAGTGATATCAGGAGCCATGTTTGCTGCTTTCTTTGTGATTTTGGTTTGAAAGAAGAAAAACAAGAAATGGAAGAAGCCTTGAATTCTTTGTATTGATTTGTTTTTGGTTTTGATGGTGAGGGAAGTGAGGAGGGTGGTGGGTTATATAGATGCTTGTGAGGGTAATGTGGTCATTTCATGCTCGAAAATGAATCAAACGGTTAAAGACGGATATTTGGGGATCATAAGTTATGATGGCCGTTAATTGACTGAGATAATTAGAGAATTAAATTAAATAATTAATGGATAATAATAATTTATGTTATCCGTTTGGTTCGGCAATAAACATACGAGATTTCTAGAGATATTAGCGGTGCTCATTCAATGTTGGAATTCATACTTTGGAGGAATAATAAAATCTTGATAGCGATGGTGAATATAAAATCAATAATAAAATATAAAAAACTACCTTAATTGGAATTAGGATGAAGCCTTCGGGGAAATCTCAGCATGTTTTACGGGCAAAAATCTCAGCATACATATATGTCTTTGTCAAGAGGAAGGTGACTCTTTTTTCTTTTCTTTTTCTTTTTCTTTTTAATGAAAAAAAGAATGATGAAGAGAAAATAGAGTTGTATAATTTGATACTTAAAAGTGTAAAATATTTTACTAAATCCTTAAATCATATTTATTATTTTGAAATATATACGATATTTAAAATATAATTATTTTCAGTAAAGATATATAATTAAATACATTACTAAAATATATTTTACATTACAATTATATTAATTAGACGTACTAAAATTAGTTATTAATAAGAATTCAATTAAAATACAAAATACATATTAAGAATGAGTTAATTACACACCATATATAAAGCTATAGTAATTGATTTTTGTGTACACGTAATATTTTTGTTATGAGAAAGTTTTGGTAAGAGACAATAGAAAGTCAATATTATTTATTTTTTTATCATCTAGTATTTTTTTAATTATACTCATTGCCTCCTATTAGTTTCCTAATGTTAATTCTGTAATATTATTCCTTTATTATAAGGTTTGATATTTGATAAAATTATTTGAGAACACGCTTGTATTTCTTAAAATTAATTAAAACGACAAGAGATTATATTTGATATTTGATATTTGATAAATTAAAAATATCATGTATTTATACTATAGTTTTGAAAAATTATAATTCTTGGACTAGTTTCGTGAAATGGAAAGAATATAAAGTATTATCAAATTGAAATGATATTTGTTTTTTTTTTTCTAATAAAAATTTTGACTTCGAGTATCTCTTTAACATATCCGTAAATTATTAAAAAAAAAAAACATATTACATAAGTTATGCATGCATGTGCTATTGCTATATTACATTGACACATCTTCTGATATCTCACATTATTCTACTAATAGCTACTCATGTAGTAGTAGCCAATCCTCGTGTTCTCATATAATTCGGACTTTCACACTAAACCATCCTACTCATCAATTATGCATTGAGTTTGCATAGTTATCTCAAGCTTCGCATATGACAAAGGAGTTGCGGATCTCTGTATCTTAGATTGTTTCGAAAATATGTTTAAGGACGACCAAAAACTTATTATTTTCCAAAAGACACTCCTTGCAATAACCCTTGTTATTACCTATCACTTAATAACATTTCTATAGGACACGATAAATTGTGCCTTCCCTTTTTTTTTTAAGAATATAATGGCATCTTGCATATCGTAATCTGTAATGATATGATGGCTCCTCCGTGGGTTTTATTGTTTCTTTTTCTTTTGTATTTGCTTGTGTTATCTCCCCGTGTAGCATCTCAGCTCACCATCTTAATTTGTTAGATAACTACCTATCACAAACTTTCTTTTTTCTCACCCTTCTTGGTTCAATCTATCTATTGTCTTCTGATCAAAATTATGTGCCGTTTATCTTTATCTTTTCTCTCTTTATTCAAATAATGAAATGATAATGATAATAATATATTCTTACATGTACAAAGTACTTGAAAAACATAAAACCAACACCTATACCACACCAAATAACAATCAAGCAAAAACACCCAATAACAAATCACCAAACCTGAAACACCCGAACACAACCATAATGTTCTATATTTTTATATCTTTTGCTCTACTCATGTGTCAATAAGAACATCCTAGTCGTCACACAAAGTTTTATCCCATATACTAGATACAAATTTATAATAGATAAAAAGATGCTTCTTAGTTTACCTCTCACTCTCATTCATAATGTTAAATTTTGGAAACATATTCTTTGTATTCAAAGAAACATCGCAAACCACCTAAATTCTACATGGGGATGCATGCATAAGCCAACACCATAAGGTGTCTATTCTTTGGTTGTGGACATATCCAAATCTTAGTTCAATTACTCTTTGTTTTAAGATTTTGTTGTGAATTCTCCATTAGTTCTAGAATATCATCCAACTTTATTTTTTGTTACTTGCAAATAAACATACAAAACATCTCTAAAATTTTTCAGAGAATCAAGATTTTTGGGATCTATTAATAAGGGTTAAGGAGTCAGGCTAATGTATTGGATGCAACAATAGACAGGAGTCAATAGAAGAATATAATGAATCAAGTCTTAGTCTTGTGGCCTCTCTTAACAGAACCCGAACCATACATATTTGAAGTCAGTACCAGAATCAGAATAGGATTATAAAATGTGTTTTGCCCTGTGATTGAATCACAAATAGTATAAGATTTTTTTCCCAAATTGTTATAAGAATCCAACATGTGTTTGAATTTTAATGATATACGAATAAATGATTGAATGTAACTCACATATCATAAACCCTAACTATACACAGTTCAACATTTCTCTTATCAAAACCTAGTAAATACAAAAGTGAACAAAATTTACAGGATTTTTAGATCTAAGAGGAAAATCAATTAAACGATGAAGAATCAATTGGATTAAATAGAAAAATGAAAAAGTAACTCACCAATTCACGGACGATGTCTTCGTAGATAACGACGGAAATGGCGATTCCGAAGATAGCTAAGTTGTGGTAGGTACAACGCAAAGTGAACTCGATGTTCTTGTTCTTGTCCAGCGGAAGATGCCGAAGAATGCGAACATCCAGATGGCGTCAACTCCTCTTCTCTTCTCTCCTTTATCTCAATCGGATTTGTGGTAGATGATGTTTATCTGAGTGCACGAATAGGGAAGGCTTCCGGTGGCGATGGCAATGCTTACGGCGGCGGTGGTCGGCGACGGAGGGGAGCTCTCGGTGAATCGGTGTTGGAGAGAGACATTTCTGCGATGGGAGAAGATGCTTCTAGAATTTGGACTTTAGTCTTTCTCTTTCTCTCTCAATAAGAATGTGTTTAACGTGAAAATATTAAAAAATTATAACAAGTTTTAATGGTAATAAAATAATTGCCGGTGTTAATAAGAGAAACTATAATTAAAATTAAAAATACATAGTAATTTAGTGGCAATAGTAATAATTGCCGTGATAAAAGATAATATTACCAGCAAACATGCAATTGCCACCAAAAGATTGACATAACACAGTGTACAGCGACCATTGTCCTATTGCCATTGAAAGTTTGCCGCTAAACATCATTTTTCTTATAGTGAATTGTTTGTTCGTGGTAACTTGGTTATTGCTGTGTTGCTGCAATGGTACCTTTTTCAAGCGCCGTGAAGTTTGATATAGAGAAATTCGATGGAAGGATGTTCTTTGGCTTGTGGCAAGTTCAATTCAAGAATTTTTTGATATAATCTGGGTTACACAAGATGCGGAAAGTTTGGGCATACAAGGAGATATTGTCCTGGTGGAGCAAGTTCGGCAAAAGGCTCCAAGTCAGCGCCTCTCTGATTAAGAGATATGAAGATATCCTCTGATATGTTGAGAGATGTATCCTCGTTGTAGGTCCGCACTATCATGGAAGAGGATAAGCTGTTAGCGGGTCCACAATTACACGTGGACATTGGTTGGCGGTTGATGCAAGTTGTGTGATCGTGGAGTTATGTCGATGGCTGAGTTACTTCCAAGGAAAGCCAACATGGAAGCAACACCATAGTCTTAGTAAGGTTTGTTCGACATGTGCCGATCAAATTCTTAGAATTGGCTAATTCTAAGTGGATGCACTTTTTTATGGTGGAGTGTGATAGCTATGTAGCTATGATTGTTGGTGTTGACAATATTATTTTCAATCAAGGTGGAAATTGTTGTGTTTGGTTGAAGATAGTGTTTATTAGAAGTCCCACATTGCTTATTGTAAGAAGTGTGAGTGGGCCTTTATGTTATAAATATGGGCTTAAGTTGAGAGTTTTAATTGTACCAAGTCAATACACATTGTATGACTTTTAAATTCCTTCTTTTACTTTAGAGTTTTCTCTTGTAAGAATGTAGAGGGTGTAGTTATTGAGACAGTGTGGGAGTGCTTGGTGCCGGAGTAGAAAATATTGTGATGTATGGTGTAATCCTTGTTCCATAATATTTTATTGGTTGTCGTTTGGCAATGACCGTGGTTTTTTCCTTGGTTTTGGGTTTTCACGTTAATTATTTTGTGTTGTGATTGTGTTATTATTTTTTCTTATTTCTCTATTTTAATTCCCCATGGGGCATGGTCGCGATGCCCAACAAAAAGTAAGCTAAATTAAACCAAAATAAACACAAGTAGTTGTACGTAGTAGAAGAAGAAGATAGCGATGATGACGAAGGAGGACGATTACAAGAAGAAGGACGCACTTATGGGGAAGGAAGAAGAAGACGACCACGACGGAGGAGGAAGAAAAAGAAGACGATGACAACGACAAAGAATGAGGAGGGGGAAGAGAAAGAAGGAAATTGCGGAGGGAAAACAAGAAGACCACCACGATGGAGGAGGAAAAAGATGACGACAACAACAAAGAATGAGGAGAGGAAGAGACAAAAGGAAATTGTGGAGGGGAAAGACGAAGACGACCATGATGGAGGAGGAGGAAGAAGAAGACACTGGTGTAGCAGATGAAAGAGCGCGTATATGCACGCTCTTTTTTGTGAGAATAGATTGAGAATGTTTGGTTGAGTTTGATTAGGTAAAAGAGGTGTACAAATAGCATTACCGTAACGTTTAATATTTACATAATATAGTTAAAAAAAATACGTTATTAATGTAGAAATAAAGTGATTATTGACCCTAACATATAGGTAGGGATGACAATTTGACCTGACCAGCCTTGTCCTGTCCAAAATGGGGCGGATCTTTTCGGCGATTAAGTGGATGTGGGGCAAATATGGGTGATGATCTCTCCACTTCATTACCCGCCTCGCCCCGTCCCATATATATGTATGAATAATTTAGTTTGGTTTTTTAGATATTTAATAATATTTGGATAATTGTATTTGTAATTTTAGTTTAGAAAAATCCTAAATTTAATTTTCTTTTGATTTAAGACTATTATGTTTTTTTTCTACCAAAGATGTATTGGGGGAGGCTGTGGAGATCTTCACTAATGAAAAGAGACAAATGACATTTGAACTTGCATACAATTATTTATTGTTTGTAGTTAATAATGTTTTTGAATTACTTTATTATGTAAAAGATTTTACTGAGTAATTTAGTTTAATTTTTTTATGTTATAGAGAACCGTGCGTTTGAATATAAAATATTATATACTCGAAAGTTTAAAATAGGACTAAAATCTAGATATATTTAAGTGATAGAATACATATGAATACTTGATATTTCAATATCCATCCTAACCTGAGTCATTGTCATCAGCTACGTAAATAAATTAAATATTTGATGCATAAGAAATTGAGAATCATATAACTACTTTTTCTTTTGATGATGTGATTATTGAGTTTTGTTTACTGCATTTGTTCAAGAATTGTGTTAGGATTAATGAACCTCTAAAATAGTATATTATAAATCATTTGAAATTATTTGTGGGAATAAATGACAGTAATTGTATTGTAATTTTGAGCAGTTAATAACTTAGTCTTTTTTGTGACTAGTTAATAACTTTGTTGATAATCAGTAAAATATATTGATATGACATGACAAATTTAAATAGTAGCTGAGAAAAGGGAAATAGTCCAGAGAAAATAAAAATTAGCTAAAAAATTTAATTTTTTTGTTCATTAATTATTGTTGAAACAAATTAATAATTTTAGATGTTACAAATATATAATTATGAATATTAAATTAAATATAGTAATTTTGCATTATTATCTCTCTAATATTATTTGTTTACTCGAAAAAAAATTTGTCTATAATATTATCTTTATAACATAATTATCTTATACTTTTTTTGGTCACTTAATTATCTTATAATTTGTTAGAAATATATTTCTCTAACATATATAATAAAAATTTTGTTAAACACAATGAAAAAAACCCATCTAACACAAATAATTTTTTTAAAAATAAAACAATTAAAATTTATTAGAAATCAAAATTTCTCATATAAAAATTTAAAAATTCTAAATGGCCATTACTTTTTCTATTTTTGTCTTATTTTTAAATTAATTAACTATTTTTTTACACTTAAAAATACTGATTCCCTAGTATTCTCTCAAGAATTTGTTACTGGATGTTTTCCTTTCTTGTGTGATGAATATAAGCCTTCTTCATTTGTTGTTTTTTTTTTTTGTTTGTTTGATGTTTTGCGGTAAATTTTGGAAACGTGTTTCCTTGCGAGAGACCAGAATAATACGACGTGATTCTTTGCTATTAGTGTTTCGCACGATGTTATCTTTAGTTTCTAATTTTATCAAAAATTTTATTTTGCTGTTAATGAACCAGTGCTAGTGAATTCTTTTCTTATATATATTATATAGTAGGGGAGTGTTTAGCATAATAAACGTATACGCGTTTTTCACACCGACTGAACCTTCCCCCAGTCTCTAATTTAATCTGGTTTTTAGTATAATCAATAAATTGAATGTTGAAAAACCTACCTTGGATAAATTTGATGGACACAAACGACAAAATGAAAAAAGCATTAGAATAATGATTTTCAGGTTAACTGCCACCGACCGTAGTGGTAGCAAGTAATCAAGTAACAATATTATCAAGATTGAAGAAGAAGAAGAATGAAGTAGTATTATTATTATCACCACCGACTGGGTCACTGGGCCTACGTAATTAAGCTCCCACGAAACAGCGTGGTGTTGAAGCACGTCGAATCTTGATGGACACGTGGCGTTCATGAGAACGAGTTGTTCTAGTGGGATCCATGAAATCCTTTGCGTGTGAAACGCAAGGTTATCTTTCTGTTTTGGTGGGACAACAAATATTATGCACGTAGAAATGAAGGTGGTGGTGCCACGTGGTTGTATCTAGTGCCCAACGACGGTAGGGAAGTTTTCTGGTTTAGTTAGTTGGTCCAAAATCAAAGGGGCTTAATTAGGAAGGATAATGTAGTCAAATATAGTTATTACTTTTAGTATTATTGGGATTGGGATAATGTTGTGGGTTTATGACTGCACCGACCAAAGTTAATTTTGAGCTGAAAGTTTGGAGTTGTGTCGTGTGAAGAGAGGATGCATGGGACATTTATTTGCAAAAAGATTTTGACTGATATACTGTACATCATCATATTAGGAAATAAACAATTCATTGTATGGGATATTCTCTTATATTCCGCCAGATTCCTTTTTAATTATTATACCTTTTTGTTTCTTTTTTTTTCATGGACTAAACTAAACTTTGGATTTTTGAGTTTCAGATTTTTATTTTATTTTTAAATTCGGTGGTTCTGCACTTTGAATTCCTTTCGGTTAGGATCTTTAGTTTCAAACATAATATTGTTATGAACAACTATGCTAGCTAACCAACAAAATTTCAGCTAACATCAGCCAATAATTTAAATTAGATGTTCTATTTTTTTAATTTAGAATGTTCTGTTTTTAGATTTTAGATGTTCTATGACTTACATTGTGGATGTTCTATAAACAATGATTTCGAATGTTCTATTTTTTGTCGATTAATTTATTGGTTAAAAAAATTATTGATTACCTATAGGTTTCCTATTATGAATAGTTAAAAAAAAAACATAATATTATTATGAGATTCTACCGATGCAATACTAATAGCAAATAGGAGGAAAAAATCATCCTCTAAAACTATTATCCCTAAATCCAATACTAATAGGAGATTTGGGGAAAAAGTCATGCTCTTAATTTATTACCCTTGACCCAATACTAATAGGAGATAAATTATAATCCAAGATTTGATTTAAAAAAATTTAAAATATAAATGTGTTTAACAGAATAAAAAATTGAGAGAGGAAAAAAAAAACCAAACATGTGTAACTGATAACTGATGATGTTGGGTGAATGCCAACTAAGGCTTAGCCTAGTTGGTGGTAGCAAAAGCTACCCAACCTCCCACTCCTGGTTCGAGATATCAAAAAAAAATGTTGGGTGAATGATTGGGTAGTTTTCACATGTTTTTCAGCAACATTAATCACTGCAGTTCCTCAACAATTACATGCCGAAGTAAGGCAGCTCCTTTACAGTTTACAATCATCTTTTTTCTTTTTGGTTAACACTTTACAAATCATCTTCAATAAAAAATAAGTCACCCAAAGGGTTAAGATGTTTTTTTCCCTCGGTAATCTAACAGGCCCAAGCCCAAAAAATACAAAACTAGACTGTTATTACATAGGGTATGCAGGCCTCATTCTCATCAAACAACAAAAGCTCTTTTAAGACTTCAAGTGGATTTTGACCAAAAAAAAAGAAAAAAGAAAGGAGGCTTCAAGTGGATAATCTAGGAACTGATATTCACGATGAGATGCACTTAAGGGCTTGGTCAAGTGCACAAGCGAAATATCCTGTCTTCGGTGACGAATTCAGAAAATTTTGACAATTTTGACAGTGGGGCAGAATATACATAATTTAATAATAATTTTTACAATTATATTTTGGTATTTAAAATATGATTAGTCTTTAAATTATCTAATAGACAAATTAAAATAACATAATAATAATTTAAGATAATATACAATATTTTAGAATTTTATTCTTTCTGGTTTCACTAAATATCAATACAATTAAATGTCTTTCTTTCTATATATATCACTAAAAACTTATTTAAAAATTTATCTTTTATATGATTATAAAGCCGACTTTTTATGATGTTCATAGCAGAAAAATTTCTTTCAACTGATGGAGTTATTAGTTACTACAGGCAAAACTAAAACTAACTTAAAAAGAAGAAACATCAATAGATAGACAATATTTTTTTGAATCTCAATCAATTTAAAATACTATAATAATTTCTTTTCACTTCTTATTTTATTTTTTTTAATTTTTTATTAATTTTTCTTTTAAAAATTAAAATTTAATATTAAAATATTAATGAGACATTTTTTAATATATTTAGACGTGCTTTTTATCTTTATAACATTTTAATGTAGTGAGCCTAGGCTAGTGGGGTCAAAACCAATAGTTTAATGGGGCAAATCCATATTGATAGTAAGAACTACTTGAAGAATACCAAAATCTCAATGGGGCACCTACTCCCACTACTCTCTTAATAAATCCGTCCATGCCCGTCTTGCCAGCCATTTCGCGTAGGTATTAGCTAGCTTCTCTAAGGCAGTGATGGAAATCAATCTCCCAAGGTTTATTGTTGAAGTCAACAATTTCAACAATCGTAGTCCTGTAGCATCTACTTTCTCTTATTGCAGTTTGAATCCCATCTATAACTTTCTTGGAGTCTGATTCAACCACTATTCTTCTCATTACATTTAGACCCCAGACTGCTTAAGTAAAAAAAAAAACCCAGATTGCTACATTTTACTTATTGTGTATTCAAATAAAACATTGTTATCTTACAAATGGTTATTGTGGGGGATCTATGGGTGATGTTATTTTCTTGTTGATCCTTTTGGTAAACTCAAAAAGGTTTTAAGGCATGATCATGGTGGCACCTATATAGTATATACAAAAATTTTCCTCGTAGGATCTCCTATCTAGTATGGTCGAGAACTTATTTTGTTGCGAATTTGATCTCAATTTAAAGATTTATTGCTGATCAATAGGTTAATGCACAAACAAGACAAAATTTGAAGCCTAACATTTGCGACTAGTAAGCTAATTATCAGACCAATCTAAGTTGGTTTGTAATTAGTATATAGAAATCTCTAATAAATGTGACGTAAAAAATAAGTATTTTTTTTGTTTTTGGACAGAGATATGAAGCATGCTTTTTTTTTGGTCACCATGAAGCATGCTTGATAACTTTGTTTTTAAAGTCAACAACCGGCTAGAGGGATTTTGGTTCAATACAGGGGTTTAAGCCCTCGAAAGGGAAGCATGGTTTTTTTTTTTTCTGGACAGCATACTTGAATTAGTGTTATATGTTTCTTACGATCGAAAGAAAAATGTTATATAGGGACTCTACTCCAACCTCCATAGTCCAAAAAAGTAAGAAACATATAACATTTTTCAAAACAGTCTTCGATCACAGAATTTGATTTGGAATGTTGAGGCTCCTCCTAGGATTCAAATACTGATTTAGTTTGTAGCAATGGGAGGCTGAACACTAGAGATAGATTGGTTAGAAGGGGAATTGTGGATAGTAGTAATGATAAGTGTGTTGTGTGAAAGGGATGGGGAAAGTGCCGGTCATCTGTTTTTCCATTGTGATTTTGCAAGGAAATTGTGGGCTGTGGTCTTGAATTGTGGAAATGTGTGTTGGGTCTGACCTTTAAAAGTAGAGGAATGTATAGAGTCTTGGATGACACAAGAGAGTCTATGTGGGAAGAAGAGAAAATGGTCGCTGCTGTTTTGTGCACTAATTTGGCTTATCTGGAGATGTAGAAACCTAAGAAATTTTTAGAATAAACCAATCCCAAACAATATTGGTTGGTGCCAAATAAATGGGATTGTTGACTCATGGAAGAGGCAGAAAATGTAAAAAGAAAGAACGAGGACAACAGCATCGTTGAGGGAGAGGGAAGAGGAGATCGAAGTAGCTTGGTGGGTATGTGTGTGGAACAATGAGTATCTAAACAAATTCGTGGGTGGAGGATATCTAACCATACCAGGGAAGGAAGCCACATGCTTCATGGGAGAGATATTGGAAGAGGTAAATGAAAGGGAGGCCCTTATGAGCAGCATAAATATAGGGGTACAGTTCTGCCTTGAAGAAGTGAACATTAAAGAAGAGGAATTGAAGGTGTTGGTAAGTGACAAAAAACCTGTCCAATGGATCAAAGGAAGCGAAGAAGTGCCATGGCAACTGAGATTTGAGAGAAACAAAGCAAGGGGAATGCAACATTTGTTCTTAAACTCGAAGATATAATTCATGGAGGATAGCAAATTCAAGGACAAAAGGAAATGGATAGAAGATGCAAAGCAAGCTCGTGAGGATTGGATATTCTGGACAGAACGTGACTGAAAGATAGTTGATGGATTAGAGTTTTATATTTCTTGTCTGACTTTGATATTTTGCAATTACCTCTTTTTGGTGTCTATGCTTTCTTTGAACTTTTTCTGGCTGCTCCCTCCTTGATGGCAATGCCGAAGGGAACGTCGTAGTCGGACAAAGCATGAACTTACTCCCCCCTCTTGAGTTTGAGTGTCTGTACCTATCGAAAAAAAATAAACTATTAATTTGAGGGTTTGGTTCAAGTGGTACTACAGCGTCCAAAACCATAGTGGCACTACTAGAGTACTAGTAACTTTTTATCAAAGTGCATCTAAATTCAAATTTTTTTAGTGGAAAAAAAAGAATAAAGATGTGTATGTAAATGCGTCCAATGACCAAAACAAAAAGAAATTTTAAAAAATCATGACCAAATACCAAAAACATTTGTGTAGTTTTTTTTTTTAAAATGCCCCTTTGGTAAACAAAAGAAAAGGTTTGACAAAAATAAAAAATTAAACATTGTGAAAACTCAGTCACGAAAAACAAATTATGCAAACTTGATTAAAACAAAACATTTTCCAAACTTAGACACTTAGTCAGCAAAAAAGAATTTATGGCAAAAGAAAAAATGGAAATACGAACTTGAAAATTGGCAATTAAAAAAATCATTTATTTTTATATCCTATAAAAATTTATTTCGATATCAAATAAAAATTCATTTTTATTCTATTTGAACATAAAGATAATGTTTTATTTGTCATAATAAATAAATAAATTAGTTAGACTTAATTGAATAAAATAAATATATAACTAACATTATAGTAAAAAAAATTGCAACAACTAACCACTATTAGAAATAACGTGAAAAAAAACTATTGCAAATATTTTAGTTGATTCACACAATTTGCTTATAACATAACAACGAAGAAAATTATTTTTATTTTATAAAAAGAAAATAATCAATGATTATTTAAAAATTGGCCAAAGTTGCCCTCCACTTTATTAAAATATACCGAAGTCTCCAATTTTCGAAAAAAGTGGACACTTATGTCTCTTCATTTGGCTGACTCTTATGACCGTTATGAAATTTATTGATATGGCTGTTAACGGTGTCTAGGTGAACGTAATGAAGCCATGTTAAGACTATTCCCGTTATGGATATGAGTAACCAAAACGAAATCGTTTTGTGCATATCACTCTTTTGCCCCCTCTTTTACATGAAACCTTTAAAGTTAGGGTTTCATTACCCTAATGAAATTGAAGTCTGATACATAAATCAACCATGGAAAACGAAGGAGTTTCTTCAAGTTCCAGACAAAGCGTCTGTGGTGGGAGATCGGAGAGGTCATCCTCGACTCATATAAAAAGGGGGTAAAATAGTGGTATGCTCAAAACGACTTTGGTTTCTCATTCATAATAGGAAGGGTCTTAATAGCATGGTTTCACTAGGTATACTTAGGCGCCGTTTAGGGTTGGGAATTGGTTGAGGCGAGCCGAGCTTTGGGTTAGGCCAGGCTCGCCTGTTATTGTAAGTAGGCTTCTTTTTAGGCGCGAATCGGGCCTGTTTAAAAGTTCGTTAAGCCCACGAGCTTATTTTAAAAAAACTTATTACTATATGAATTATAAAAAAAATTCACTAAATACAATCCAAAATTTATAATTCATTATAAATTATAATTTAATAATATATCGACTATTAAGCACATATAATATAGTATAACTATACTTAATTTTTTTAAAAATTACACTATTAATTTTTTTTTGGGTTTATCATAAATTAGTAATTAAAATATAAACTAAAAAAAATCTTATTTTTATAAAAATAATTACACGTGGCCAAATGAGCTTTATAGACTTTTATTTAAGCTTGTGGCCTGGCCTGTTTAGTAAAATGAGCCGAGCCGAGCCACGAGACCCCGTCGAGTAGCACGACCCATTCTCGTCCCTAGTCTCCATATAGTAGATTTCTCCCTGAATATTCGAAAGAGAGATATCAATATCACGACAAAAATTCTAAATCTTAAATCTTAATAATATAAAATAAAACTATTGACCTAAAATATTGGCTAATATTCTAACATTGATATATAAATAAAGGATGTTGTTTTTGGTAATTCTCTATTTGAAAAGATATTAGACATATTAAACATAAATAGTAAAATATCTGAACATTCATCTGTTCAATGTGAATTTAATTTCATAGATTCAATTCAAAATATATTAATTATTTACGATTTACATAAATGCACTTTTATGCTAATAACAAGGAAATGTTAGGAAATGTTATCAAAATAAATACCTCCATCCACCTATAAATTGAGTACATTATCTATAACTAACACTTAAGCATTCCAAAAATTAGAAACACTAGCACACATAATAATTTAATAGCATAAGAAAATGTCATGGTATCTAGTAGTGACATGATGAAAAAATGTGTTTTTATAGTGGTTATGACAATGTTAGTATTAGCACGAGGTCATGAAAATAACAATACAACAACAAATTTTGAACCAGAGTCTTACTTGAAAACACGCATTTGCCATGAAAAATGCGTCGCCGAATGTTATCCAATTTTATTTGGATAGTGCGTATCTGAGTGTGTGGACAAATGTATGAATGATGTGGTGCCCTTTAATTTCAACCATGATTCTAATTGCATTGCAAGATGTGTCTTGTCTAAGCCCATTGAAGATAAATTAGGTATATTATATATCCAAACTTTTGCTTTCTGTTTTTCTTTCGCTTATGTTACTTATGCTCTTATACCTATACAACATACAAACACATTTTAATTAATTCAATATCTGATTTTTGTTGCACAAGTAAGATTATATATATGAAAGTTGAGAATATTTTTTTCTTTTTCTTTTACACTTAATAATTTTAAAATTTTGATTTCTTGTTGCAGATGCTCGTGTGATGAATGATTACATGAATTCCTGCATGAAGACATGCAACATGAATTAAATTAGTGCAATGTCACTACTTCTGATATAAGAATTTATAAAATTGTACACTTCCACATACAAGTTATCATTTTTTTTAAAGATAAAAAAAGTTAATAAATCTTTATTATGATCATCAATTTCTCTCTCTCTCTTAATTGTCTATACTTCTATCCTTATTTTTTTCTATTTCTTTTTTGATTTTTGGTAACAATAATAAATCAATCCGTGAAGTGTACACTCCTTTAATTAACACCATTTTGACGTCAATATAAAAATACATATAAATCATTAATTTAATACTCGCTAAAAATGTGGATCAATCTATAATTTTAAGCAATAGCAATGTTGATCATGTGGATAATCAAATATTCATACCTTGAACACTCATGCATTGTCCTATTACTCAAGGTTGCGAGTACCAAATTAGTCTTTAGCTTACTGAATTAGAAAACAGTAATGCTACACATCCAAGCATTTACCCTGACCAAGTGCAACCAAGCAAAAAATAACTACTCCCACTAAAGAACGTGAATAAACACACGCCCTTTTCTTCTTCTTCTTCTTCTTCTTCTTCTTCTTCTTCTCTGTAACTGCTGCAGCGTCTCTTCCTTCTCTTCCTCCTCCTTCTTCTTGTTGTTGTCGCCGTCGTCGTTGTTGCCGCATCCATCATCGTCTTCCTCTTCTCCGTCCTCTTCTTCTTTCTCTTCTTCGTCCTCTTCTTTTTTTTTTCCTCTTCTTTCTCATCTTCTTCTTCCTTCTCATCCTCCTCCTCAATTGTTGATGTTGTTGTTGTTGATGATGAAAAACTGAATTGGATATTAAACAAAAATATAAACGAATTTTATATAAAAACAGAAACAGAATTTGAATAAAAACAGAAACGAATTTTGAATTAAAAACTGAATTGGATTTTCATGAAAACAGAAACGGATTTTTAATAAAAACAGAAACGGATTTTGAATGAAAACATAAACGGATTTTGAATGAAAAACTGAATTGGATTTTCATGAAAACAGAAATGGATTTTTAATAAAAACAGAAACGGATTTTGAATGAAACGTAGAAACGAATTTTCATATATAAAAGCTAAATTAGATTTTCATGAAAATAGAAATGGATTTTGAAGGAAAGTAGAAACGGATTTTGAATTATTGAAAGTTACCACTCAAATGTACTCCATCTTCTTCTTGCTCCTCCTTCTTCCTGCTACTGCTGCTACTCCTCCTCTTCTTCTTCTTGCTACTGCTACTACTCATTTTCTTCCTCCTATTTACCTAATTAATAGCATTTATCCTCAAACTAATCAGAAACAAAAAAATGGAATCACCATAGTGACGATGGAGAGCGGCGGTGAAAGGAGTGAGGAAGACAACGATGAAGCTTCCTTTGAAACTGATACGAAACGAACGCATGTGAGATAAAAAGGGAAGGAACGAAAAATAAGGGATCTTAATTTCAAAAAATAACTAACGTAATAAAAGGGAGAGGCGCGTGTGAGGTTTGGACTTGGTTAAACTTGGTTCTTCAAATAGCTTGGTTGTGTATAATTATTCATTAGCAGTGGAAAATACCATAAACAAAAAAGTTTAAACTAATGAGAGGGTTATGAAATACATTTTAAGTTTTCTAATTAATAACTAGAGTATTTCCCACGCGTTGCACAAAGTGTTAAATCAATAACCATATCTACTTTAAATTTTTTTACGATATTATCTGAAGAAGTAAAATACTTAAGTTCAATGATAGACTTGTTACGCCTTGTTTTCTATATTCTCCTTTTACAAAATCTAAATTAAAAAAATGCCTTTTTTTTCTATAATTTTTTTTAAGTTGATAAATCATTTTGCATTCATTATATCATAATGTTTTTGGTCAACTCATTAAATTAGACAATCGTCAGTTAACTAACTTATATTTTGATAAAAAAAACTTAGTTATGCACTTATTAGATTTAATAAAAAATACAAATTTTTTTTATTAATAACAAAATTTTCTTTCAATTTTTATTTTCCTTTCATTTTGAAAACATAATCTTTCAAATTTTATATTTGAAATCCAAAAAACTTTTTTATGGTAAAATTCTTTTTAAATTTTTATACACTTTCTTGTAAATCTAATGATTTAAAATTTTAATTTGAAATTAATAAATCTTATTTTTAACACCACTGTATAAATTATTTTTTAATTGATCTTTCGAATCCTACGTCATGCTGAACTTCACCACATTATGCAGTTCTCCATTTATTGGTGCATTCATGGAATGGTTGAGTTGATGACATACACACGTCAATACATTGAAGAATCTTTTGTGACAGGCTTCTGAGGGTTGGACACTTATTTTCATTCAGAGAGACTATTATTATTGAATGTTTATATAATGGCAATGTATACCAAATTATTGAAAATTTAAGAATTTTTGTGTGTGGCGTAAAAGGAAAAGAAAGTGAAAAGAGTACTGTGTAAATTATCTTTTAATTGATCTTTCGAATTCCCGTCACTTTACAACGTTACATGGTCCTCCATTTAATGGTGCATTCATGGAATGCACCAAGTGATGACACACGTCAATTCATTTGAGAATGAAGGATTTGTGCCAGGATTCCGAAGGTTGGACACTTGTCATGAAGAAAAACTATTACTATTAGATCCTTAAATAGTGAGGATGGGGGTAATAACATTGTCTCCAACTCTCCATATAGTAGGTCTCTCCCTGAATATTCGAAAGAGAGATATCAATATCACGACAAAAATTCGAAATCTGAAATCTTAATAATATAAAATAAAACTATTGACCTAAAATATTGGCTAATATTCTAACATTGATATATAAATAAAGGATGTTTTTGGTAATTCTCTATTTGAAAAGATATTAGACATATTAAACATAAATAGTAAAATATCTGGACATTCATTTGTTCAATGTAAATTTAATTTCACAGATTCAATTCAAAATATATTAATTATTTATGATTTACACAAATGCACTTTTATACTAATAACAAGGAAATGTTAGGAAATGTTATCAAAATATATACCTCCATCCACCTATAAATTGAGTACATTATCTGTAACTAACACTCCAGCATTCCAAAAATTAGAAACGCTAGCACACATAATAATTTAATAGCATAAGAAAGTGTTATGGCATCTAGTAGTGGCATGATGAAAAAATGTGTTGCTATAGTGGTTATGACTATGCTAGTATTAGCACGAGGTAATGAAAATAACAATACAACAACAAATTTTGAACCAGAGTTTGACTTTAAAACAATTATTTGCCATGGTAAATGCATCATCGAATGTGCTTTTCAGAAATCAAATCCCATTCTATTTGGAATGTGCGTATCTGAGTGTGTGGACAAATGTATGAATGATATGGTGCCATTTAATCTCAACCATGATTCTAAGTGCATTGCAAGATGTGTCTTGTCTAAGCCCATTGAAGATAAATTAGGTATATTATATATCCAAACTTTTGCTTTCTGTTTTTCTTTCGCTTATGTTACTTATGGTCTTATACCTATACAACATACAAACACATTTTAATTAATTCAATATCTGATTTTTGTTGCACAGGTAAGATTATATATATATATATATATATATATATATATATATATATATATATATATATATATAT
>JASCZI010271881.1:53385-96516 GCA_036250425.1 Stylosanthes scabra
GTCACTCTATCAAAACTAGTTCTAATCCAATTTTAACCCACAGAATTATTAGTTGCATAACAATTAACTTGACTATCTCTAGTTAGACTTAATTGATTATGTGATCTAATTTCCAGCAAGCATAAACTAATAGATCTCTCAATCTAATTAATCTAGCCCTAGACAAGTTAAGAACACCTCTCATTGATTCTAAACTATTGGGATGAAGAACAGAAAATTAAATCATGCATAGAAGATAACTGAAAATACCTCAATGAATTAATAATCGAATGTACATAGTGACTACCTCATGCCGGGTGAACAGAGCTCCTCACCCTTAACAATGGAGTAGTTTAGCAATGCATAATAAAAACTAGATCTAAGAATTATGAGAAAACAAATCTGTGCTGAGTGTCTAACCCTAGGTGGTTAAATCACTCTTTATACCTATCCTAATCTAAATTCAAATTCAAATTAAAATCTTAATCATATCCTAATCTAATCCTAATCTTATCTTCTATAGTTATAAAGCCTTATCTTCTTCTCTTTGATCTTCAATCAATCTTATCTTTAATTTCCAATTATGCCTTTGATTAGTGGATGGAATTGAGGCCTAACAATTTGGATTGGATTGGTTTTGGATGGATACTGGACGTTGCTGAATTTGCCTCCCACGTATAACGTGTAACCCTCACGTATAACGTGGGGTTACTGCCCAAGATTGCTTCTTCATTCAAAATTACCCACGTATGACATGAGGAGGCCCACGTATAACGTGGGGTCTTTGTCCAAGATTGCCTTTTGCCTCCAATTACTCACGTATAACATGAGGATACCCACGTATAACGTGGGCTCTCTGTCAATTACTGAAGCTTCACTGTAATCCCCATGTATAACGTGGGTGGCTCACGTATAACGTGTAGCCTCTGTCCAATTCTGCCAATTGAGAGTTTAATTCCCACGTATAACGTGGGCTCTCCACGTATAACGTGGAGCTTGACACTTAGAATTTTTCTCTCTTTTCTTCTCTGCTTCGTTCTTCCATCTTCAATCCTCTTTTATTTGATCTTTAATCACCTAAAATCCTTTGTGAAACACTCTATAAACATAAACAAAACTCAAAAGAACATCAAGTTTGTTTGATTGACAATTTGAGAGTATAAATCACAAGAATAATTATATAATTAAAGAGGAATTGAAGCTAAAAACAACCAAAGATGCATACGCATCATAAATATTATAGATTTCGAAAACCATTTGAAAACCAATGTAACAAGTCGTTAAAAGATGTAATTCATAATCAAAATAGAGCCAAGACCACAGTACAATGTTTACTTACAACAAAATACATATATAATTATACATAAACAAGTGGTTCGACTCTAGAATCAACAGAACCTGCGAAGCTTAGGTTCAATACAAGTTACAAAGACCTATATCACACACTAAAGAAATATCCCTAATTCTTCGTACAACACAGCGGAGGACTCGATCTTCGGAGAAACTAGACTATGTAGAATTCAAAAGAGCACTTCGTCAACCTTTCAAGCTTGAACCTGTACCTGAAAAGTCTAATAATATATTTGGAGTGAGAATCCCTAACCCATAGATTCTCAGTACGGATAAAGCGCCAAACCTACAGTATTTATCCTAGCAGGATTACGCAAGGCAATCCTATACACTCTCTTTTAGCTGTGTTAATTTAGAGTTACCTAAAACCTAGCACTAGGATTCTACCATTTATTAGTCCTTGCCACTCGCCACCTACTTTTAGTCCCTCTATCCTAACCAAGCAATCAAGTCACATAAGGCACAAACAAGATACACAAACAAACATTACAACACAAATATCAATTATTATGCAAGAAGGCACACCCAAATAATGTCAAGCAAATGCATATGATGAATGTCGATTCCTATAGGCTAAGATGAGCTCACCCGGTCAGTTATTATAGCCAAGCTCGACCGATCCAGAACTAGCACCGGATAACCATCGGTTGTACTTCCCCGGGGACCTCCCGGCCCCATATGTTTGCGGACTTTTATATATTTCTCATATCATAAATTGGGGGTTTCACAAATATCATCTTACTAAACCTAAGATAAGCGAGATGGACAGGCTCTCTGACCCCCTCTCCCACTTACTACTCCCGATGGTCCGCTGTTGCCGTAAGCCGAGTCGTTAGCCTACCCGGCCCCTCTAGACCTAGGCTCACGGTATAAATTTAATGTAAAAGCTTAGGCAATACTATACATGAGATGTAATCATCCAATACCTCGTGGAAACTTCCTTAAAATCAAGTTATAAGACATTGGAATCGATTCTGAAGAGGAAGAATCGATTTTGAGGGGAAATTGAACGTTAAGTCTAAAATCTGGACTCTAACGAATCGATTCCGGGATCACCAGAGTCGACTCGCAGGTAGTTTCCAAAACCACTTTCGAAAAGCAGAATCGACTCGAGTTTCCTTCGAATCAATTCCCTGCAACAGGTTCCAAAATTCTTTGCTCTCTGTGAAAATACGAATCGGTTCGGCTAACCTTCGAATCGACTCGAGTTGAGTAAAAATGTTTTCTCGTAAAGTCCCCTGAATTAGAATCGACTCGAAATAGTTGGAAATCGATTTAAGATGGCAGGTTTTGGTCTCTGTACAAATTCGAATCGATTCACAGCATGTGCGAGTCGACTCGATACTCTCAAAAATCCATTTTCATTTTCAAAAAGGCCCAATGAATCGACTCTGTTGCAGTTTGAATCAATTCACTGTAACTTAAAATTTACATTACTGAAACCAAACTCTCAGAATCATCCTTGCTCTCTAGACCAAAACCCACCCCTTTCAAAATTGTTTTCTTTCAAATCAAGACTTCTTCTAAAATCTCTCATTTTAAAATCATTTCATCCACGGGAGATTCACAAACTGTTTCACTTTGAACCACTTTAAAACCTCAAATCATTCATCATCATTTCTTTCAAAAATCCTTGCCCCAAGGGCCTCAAACTCATCAATCTTGCCCCAAGGGCCTCAATTCTCATACAATTTCTATCTCATGTATAGCCCTTATCAGTTCAAAACAATAATTTGGCACAAGGCCACAATCACCTCATCATCAACATGCATCAATCACATATATCATCAACAATCAAGCAAGTAGTTCAATAAGTCACACAACACACTAATTCACCCATCCACTTTCTTCCAATTAATTCATCCTAATTCATCATTCTAAGTCCAACTAACCTAGGCAATCATACTAGATTAAATAATGTAGACTTGAATCTAAATCCGTACCTGGACGCCAAGCTCAATGCATACACGCGATTTACATCACGCCATCGAGTATCCAAGCACATCTATTCAACATTCTTGACCTGAATTGCCTACTCTAACCTCCAATTCTCCAACCAACAATCATCTATGACACAACACGCAAACAAACACACAACAAACACCACTCAATCATATCAAATCCTAACAAAAATCAAGACTAGGGTTGGAAACGTCTCACCGGGAATATCTCAACTCATGAGCTTTGATTATCATGCTTACAAGCATGCTAGATTATCACCTAGATCATAAAACTTGGAAACATGCAAGGGGGTTAAACCAAATTCGAGCAGAAATTTGGAATGGAAAAACGAGTTATGGAATAACTTACCCACTTGATGCATGTTGGATAGATTCAAAGAGGGTGATGAGAGCTTCGCGTAGCTGCAAACCGTGCGTCAATCGGAGCTCTGGATCAAAAGTTATCGCGACCAGAAGTCGGCGTTACCGACGAAAGAATTGATTCTGAACCAATTCTCGAGTCAATTCTCATCAGCTCTCTCTCGCTTTAACGTGAAGAAGAAAGGGGAAATGGCTGAAGTGGTGTGATCTCCTTCCTTTTATACTCATTAATTGGTGGCATTTTCGTAATTTCGTGATTTGGTCCACTCCGGGCCAAACTTTTAGCGAAGATGTTCGTATTCGCGTCCTAAATGTTATTTATTTTATTATTGTGTCATTTATCCAATCCAAACTTTACTCCTAAAATACTCAAATTGTCATCACTTGCTTAGCTAAAATTACGGGGCTCACAGCTATAGAAAATTTATATAGCATTATTGAAGTCTGTTATTTATATTTAAATTTCTTTAATATTTGAAATTCCCATATTTGACTTTTTTCTTATTAATAATAAAAATATAATTAATCTAGGTGTACACCTCTTTTTGTACACTAAGTCCATCCAAGTGAAAAACAAACAGAAATTTATATATACAATGAGCATGTTTTTATAGTTGACACGAACAGGTTTTAAAACCTGTTCATTTGCTTTTAAATTATATGTTCGTTCTAGTAGTAATATTCTGCTCGTACACGAACAGAATATTATATATACAACGAACATGTTTTATAGTTGACACGAATAAGTTTAAAACATGTTCGTTTGCTTTTAATTTTTCTGTTTGTTCTAGTAGTAATATTTTGTTCGTATTCACTTGAATGGACTTAATGTACAAAAAGAGATGTACATATAGCATGACTGATAAAAATAATAATAATAATAATAATAATAATAATAAATAACAATCAGATGTAACTAACTAACTATGTTAGAAAAAAAATAGTCACTTTTACCTATTTAGTACACGGTCGTGTAAAAAGGTTAGCTAATCCTTATCTAATTCCACTTGTTTATGTCGTTATCATTTTCTCCAAATAGGGAAAAGAACTGCAAGAGATTAGAATGAACACAAATAGGCAACACAATATATTAACTCTAATCCTAATACTTATAAACACAATTCTAAACCATGTAAACCCTAAATCGTCATCTAATTCCACCCGTTCATACATATATCATTATCATTTCCTTCATTTTAATTAAAGAAAAGTGAAAAAATAATTAGGATTATTGAATTGAGTTGAAAGAGTCAAATTAAAGATAACATAAATTTTATACTATTACACTTGATCAGACTAGTATTATTAGAGATAGTATTATTAGAGATAGAGAATTGTTGAATTTCATCTGTCGATAAATGCGATTGTATGAGTGTGACCAAGAAATAAGAAATTTTAAATCTTATTCATGTGATCCCGATTTTAATAATAGCAAGAAGTGTGAAAGATGAGAGTACAAATAGGCAACATAACATTATCATTATCATTTTTTCTATCTAAACCCTAAACCCTAACCATGAACGTTGTTAAATTTGAATTTTAGTTTAAATTTTCACAAATATTCAAAATCTTCCTTATTCTATCTTCATGATAGATAATTAATCTCAATTTTTTATTTTTAAAATAATTTAAACTACACATAAAATCATTCAACAAATGTCAATACATATCAAATCTAAATTTAACTTCAAATTATATATTTTCTCTATTTTTTCTGAATTGTGTTTCTTCTAAGTACTTTTTATTATTTGGGGTATAATTTATGATAAGTTTTATAATTATCAATTTTTTTATGTATTTTCAAAATAATAAATTACACAAAATATTTTCTTTTTCTACTTATAGAAAAATATTTTTTAATTATTTTTTTACTATTTAAAATCTTTTAAGAACTTATTTATTCATAATTTTGAAATTATTTTTATGAATAATAAATGCATAAAAAGCCAAAAAGTAGTAAATGGTGGAAGAACAAAAATTTTGAAACAAAAAGCGCGAGGGGAGGAGGGAAACCAAAATCTACGTGACATATTAAAATGTGGAAACTGAAAAATCCAAAAACTAGCAACTATAAATTGTTTATTTGCTACATTATTAAATTATTATAATTTTTCTTATATTTTATATATTTTATAAGACATCAATAATTCTTAGTGTTTTAAAGTTTTTTAAAAAGTTATATATTTCAATTGAATTTATAATTTTTTTTTCAAATTTCATATTCATAATGTCCAAAATAATAAAGATTATTTTATATGTGTTATAAAATATTAACGAGTGCATGTCCTTCTGAAAAGTAGAGCATTAGTATCAAATGATATACCTCCAGCCATGTGGGTTAGGTGATGGTAATCATCATGTAGAGCATTAAGATTAGATGCTATACATACCTCTAGTCATGTGGGCTAGGTGACGAGGATCATTATCTTATTATTATTTAAGAATAATTATACACAATTAAGTTATTTTAACAACTAAGTCTAACCAAGTTACTAACCCACACGCGCCTCTCTCCTTTTTTTTTTTCCGTTTTTTCGAAATCTGAATCCCAGAATTTTCGCTTATTCCCATTTATCACTCATATGTGTTACTTTAAAATTCGTTTTAGCAAGCCTTATGTTTTCTCTCTTTCACCATTGTCTTCCTTCTCCATCGTCGCTATGGTGATTCTGTTTTTTTGTTTCTGATTAGTTTGAGGATGAATGCTATTAATTACGTAAATAGGAGGAGAAAGAGGAGTAATAGCAGTAGCAGTAGTAAGAAGAAGAAGAAGAGTAGCAATAGTAGTAGCAGGAAGAAGGAGGAGGAGGAAGAAGAAGATGGAGTACATTTTGAGTACATTTGAGTGGTAACTTATATACGAAAATTCGTTTCTACTTTCATTCAAAATTCGTTTCTACTTTCATTCAAAATTCGTTTCTGTTTCTGAAAATCCAATTCAGTTTTTAAATATGAAAATTCGTTTCTGTTTTATATGAAATTTCGTTTCTGTTTTATATGAAATTTTGTTTCTGTTTCCGTGACCAAAGTCACGCCTGTGCGTTAACAATACCACGCCTAGGCGTGACACCAAATTCGTTTCTGTTTTCTTTTCAATTCCGTTTCTGTTTTTCTTTCAAATCCGTTTCTATTTTCGTGGAAATTCAATTCAGTTTTTATATGAATTTCCGTTTCTGTTTTGTATTAAAATTTTGTTTCTGTTTTTCTTTCAAATCCGTTTCTGTTTTCCTGAAAATTCAATTCAATTTTTATAGGGAATTCCGTTTCTGTTTTATATGGAATTCCGTTTCTATTTTTTCATGAACATCCAATTCAGTTTTTGATTATCATCATCAACAACAGCAGCAACAACAACATGAACAACAACAGCAACACCGTAATAGTGGAGAAGAAGAAGAAGAAGAAGAAGAAGAAGATGATGATGATGATGATGATGAGGATTACGAAAACGGTGGTGGTAGCAATGATGGCGACAGCGGCGGCATCGTAGTAGCAGGGAGAAGGAGAAGGAAGAAGAAGAGGAGGAGGATGAGGAGGGGGAGGAGTTGTTGCTGAGAATTTGGGAGAGAAGTGCGCGTGTTGAACGGGGAGGAGAGCGCGTGATTTTCACGCTATTTGGGTGAGAGTTGATTAAAAATACTTGGTTGAGCTTGGTTGGTGAAATTGCTTAAATGTGTAGGATTATTGAATATTTAATATATAACCATTTGCTATAAATACTGATAGGCATAGAACTTCAATGTACGACTTCATTTTTGAAATATCAACCTGTAATATATAAACACGCTGTGCTTACTCTTGTTTCTATATTCTCTTTGTAGTATTATGCTATTATTACACTTTTATACTATCATAATTATTACAGACCGACCCAATAAGGCTCAATTCTTTGATCAAACACTAAATATACTTGGTCCACAAGGTCAAGGATCATGCCAAATAAGAAAAAATCTGATATGATCGTGACAAAATTCCTTAAGAATCTTAACTACCCGCTACTATATAAACTGGGGGAAATACCCCCAAGGTATGCATTCTCTGAACCCTATCCTCCCATATTAGACATAGAATCTCATAATTATAATTCTGGGATTCTAGAGCTATTCTTCATATCCACATCAACCACTTTCTCTGGTATAAGCTCTTAGACTCTTCCGAGTACTTTCATCGAAAGGTACACTTTCTCTTTCTTGTTCTCATCGTTCTAGTCCCTCACACCCGAAAGTCCATTAGACTATTGTTAGGTATTCATGTACTTAACAATAATCATAATTTTATAACAATATGCACAATGTCAAAAATAATCTCACTACAAACCACTACTATCCAATGTTATACAAGCCCAATTAGATAAGGCCCAACAAACCCAATACATCTCTAATAAAGATAAAACATGAGCCTAAAAAACCAGTCTAAAAACTGAAAACCAACTGTAATTGGTCCACCATATAACTAAATCTGTGGGGTTTTATTGGAAAATCAAGGAGCTTTCTCCAATGGGAAAAGAATAATTAGATCCATGATGAACTAAGTTGAGAAACAAATAAGTAAAAGTCTTTGGGCCGGTTTGAAAATATTTTTTTATTAGAGGGCGTGGCATTTTGTCAAATTTAATGGACCGGTTCGCAATAAATTCTATATTACTTGGTTTCGAGTTTTGACTGGTTATTTCAGATCAGAATTGGGCGTTTTTTTAACATGATTCATTTTTTTTCTTCATGGGTAACCTAATTTTAGATATAAATAATTGGGTTTTATAAGTTTGGTAAAGCCCGTCTCATATACAGTAAGAATAGTGGTGGTGCAGGGGTTTTTGCTTGGTAAAACACATATATGATTTTGTCCCAAAAAAAAAATGGATATGTCATTAATACAAAAAAAAAAACGGATATATCATTTATTTATTTAATAAATCATTTATTTATCTTCATATATTTATTAAATTAAGTTTTGGTATAACATATAGTAATTGTTTTGTTTAAAAAAAAGTTCTACGTAAAGAAGTTTAAATTTACAATTAAATGACACAAATTTATTAATACTTAATGAAAAGATAGAAACATATTGTCTATACGGTGGCATGCATCTATATGGTGTCTGTGCTATAATAGATATAGTGTCTATATTATCTTAAAAAGTGTTATTAAAAATAAAGTAACAATTTCTTACTATTTAATAATGCTTTGTAATATAAAAATATAATAAAAGAAAAAGTGTTACTCAAAATTTTAAAAGAAAAAGAAAAACTTGAAGAAAAAAGTTATCTATTTGAGTATACTTCTAATAAATTATTTTCAAATGCAATATGTTATTTTTTTTTGCTATAAATTCAATATGTTAATTTTAATAATAATCATATTATGCAACATGGCGATATATTGAAATGAAAGGGAAAAAGCTTTATATTAATACTTTTTATGCGTTAATTAAATCATAAAAAACTTGATTAATATACTTTAAACTTTAGATATTTAAATATATTTTATCTCTATTTTTTAAATACATTTTTATTTTTATTTCTTTTTGGTATTTTTAAATATATTTTTAAAAAAATTTTAAATATATTAGTATACTGGTATATCAATAATCTATAACTGTTGATCTTAATTTATATATATATATATATTATATTTTTAATTAAAATAAAAAATTACAGATTATAGAGATTATAGATATATTAATGTACTCGTATATTTTAATTTTTTTCCTATATTGTTATACTAAACAACATTGTAACATTGTTTGGTGTTCCTTCTTTTATGGATAGTGTCCGACGGACAACTTTGTAGCATTGTTACTAAACAAGTAAACAACCACAAGCCCCCACGGCGACCACGACATTGCAGCATTATTCGTAGTATTTCGTACAACTATTAAAATAAAATAAAAAACCCACTGAATTCAGATTTCGATAGAGGAACCATGTCTTCGACCTCAAAAATAACCATCAACCAAAGCATGCAAACCCAACAAAACGATTAAAATTTTACCATTTGAATTGCAAACAACAAAAATTCATATTAACCTTCATTTACTGGCCCAAAACATTTGAAGGCCCAAAAAAGCACTAAACCAAATTTTTACTTAAACCCATTCAGAATTCCCATGTTCAGTTGCAAATGTTCAATAACTGGGGGCTTTTCTGGGAATCAAATTTTAGCCGCGGAGAGTAAATGTGAGCTACACATTTAAAATATTCCCCCAGAGATCATGATGGACCCAGTTCATCATAGTCAATTCGAAAATAAAAAACTATTGGAGAGATTGATTATGATTTATGAACTACACATTTCGAATATGAATAATGCGAGGAAGCTAACATTAGGGAGTTCATGAGTATAATTAGAAAAATAAAAAATCATAAAAGAGAAAAAAAAAGAAAATTAATATTACTCAATCTGTGATGGACTAGGTCATGATAGACATTTCCTCAAAACAAATACAAGTTAAAAGAATTTTGGTATTTTGGATCGGAGAGAGCGCCTGAGAGTGTGAGAAACAAAGCAGAGCAAAGAGTTGTCTAGCTTGGACTCAAAAATCTCGATTTTGAGATCTCTTATGCTCCCTTGTCTCTAACCTCAACAACCTTTCCCTCATGGATCCTAACCAGGTCAGTCACTCACTAACACCATTTCATTCACCCTTATTCCTAGATCTGCCTTCTATTTCCCTTCATTCATGAACCTAACCAGGTTCCAATTGGAATCGAGCAGCATAGATGTAAACGCTGAATCGTTTAATTTGCTTTGATTTGATTTCATCACTCAATTTTTTCCACCTTTCTGTTGCTGCATCTAGATTCGGATACTATGAATTAGACTTTGTAGTGATTAGAGATTTAGAGAGAAGGAATTTAGGGAGGGTTTGTTTGTTTCTTTTTTTCCCCCTTCTGAATGGAGCTGAAATTATTTCCTTGATTTGAGTAATTAATAGTTAATTAAGTTCTATACTGCATGTGCAGCCTGTAACTGAAAACTATGCCAATCCGAAGACTTGCTTCTTTCATGTTCTCTTCAAGGTTTGGTTTATCTGATTATGATCTCTTTGAATATCTTCCTGCGAGCCATATTCGTTTCTTGAATTCATCAATAATGATCTGATTTCGCGGCATCTGGCAGGCTGCGGCATTGGCATTCTACATACTCTCGGCTCTCTTTATTGATAACTTCGTGATCATTTTTGTGGTGACTGTCCTTCTTGCTGCCCTTGATTTCTGGGTAGTCAAGAATGTGAGTGGCCGGATTTTGGTTGGTTTGAGATGGTGGAATGAAATCAATGATCTTGGTGAGAGTGTTTGGAAATTTGAATGTCTTGACCAAGAGGTAGGTGTTCCTTGTTTTGATGGCTGTAACATTGAATTCTTGATTCGAAATGCTTGATACTAGATAACTGCGTCTTAACTATTTTGTTTTGTTAGTCAATGGCTCGGATGAACAAGAAGGATTCATGGCTTTTCTGGTGGACCCTTTACCTTACGGTAATAAAATATAGATTGATTACTGTTTACAATGGCATTCTGGTTTTTCCTACTCACTTACCATGTTAGATGTAGTTTTGCCATTACTTAGTAAGGGGAAGAGTATGTAGAATATCGAGATGTAGGAGGACAATAATATATACTAATATCCGAATAGATTGATCAATTGTCACAAGTTCTAGATCCGGATGGAGAGTAACTCCTAAAGAATAAACATGATTCTTCCCACTGCTTGAAGCTCTGGTATCTAATAAATATTTTTGAATTAACATGGTTTCCAATATTGTTTGTAGTTTAGGTGGCTACTATCTTGCTATCTGGTAATTTGTGTAATCAATGATTTATCTGTATTGCTTTATAGGCAGTTGCATGGATTGTGTTCGGAATCTTCTCACTCATAAGGCTTCAAGCTGATTATCTCCTTGTCATAGGAGTTTGTGTGACTTTGAGTGTTGCAAATATTATTGGTTTTACCAAATGCAAAAAAGGTGCACAAATTTATTATTGATGTTTTTAAATTTCTTTCAGCTTCTTGCACTTGTTGAACAACAGAATCTTTAGATAACTGTAGCCTTGTACTTCAATTATTTGTGGTATGTGCTCCTATGTTTTGCTCTGGTATTGATGTCTTAACTTCTTGGCATTCTGCTTTCCATCCTTTTGTGTATGCTAACACAGTAAAAAGTATTGGTTTAGTTGGGGGCTTTGTGCTTGTTTTGTAACAGCTTACTTTTGCAAAAACAATCTCTTCAAACTTGTTTTTGCCTGTTTCTAATAAAGTAGTTGACATATTAAATTTCTAACTAATGCATGTTTTAAGTTCATTGGACGAGCTTTTCTAGGCATCAATGTGACTCATTTAATAACTAAGTCATAATTTCTTAAGATTGGGACATAGACAACAGTCTTCTTAGAATGGAAAAATCCATTACTATGCCATAGTCCATATTCATTGCAAATCGTAATCATAATAGTGGAGTACTGGAAATAGTAGAGTGACAAGCAACATTATTTTAGTCTGATAATGTAAGAGATTTGAGAAAAAGGAAGAACATGTAAGGGTTCCCATATTTTTTGTGCGAATGGGACCATTCGGCCTTGTGTGTGTCATGCTGTCTCAGCATTTAATGCAAATCATATGGTCTAATTTCTCATGCTTTACATGAATACTTGTCTTTCTTCAAATGACATGAATACGTTTGAAACATGCATGCCATTTGTTCCATTTCATCTACGAAAATGTCGTCTCTAAGTTTTCATTACACGATTCTTACCATCCTCTCTTTGTGGATCAAAAAGCAAGAAAACACACTTCTTTCTATTTTCTTTTTAAATGCTTAAACTAGAAAAAGCCAGAAGGGGATCTACTAGTGCATTTGGTGCTATTCAATGTAAAAACTTGTCATGACTTAAACTGCTTGGTTTTCTCAGATGCCAAGAAGCAGTTTCAACAATTTGCTTCTCAGACACTTGCCTCTCGGTTCTCATCTACATTATCGTCAGCATTCAGTGTTGTTTGATTATCAAAGATGGAAAATGCAAGCTGATCCCTGCATTGTTTGAAGTATTGAGATGCGTTGGAGGTATGTACATTGTGATTATTTCGGCCAGCATCAGATTGTATTCTGAGTGACTATAGAACTTGCTTAGTAACTGATACAGGAAATGCAAAATTTTGTACCCTTTTATATGAATTGGAGTGAGACTATGATAATCAAATTACAGTGTAATAAGAGTTACTTACTTTTAGTTGTAAATCTTTTCTTTCTTTATCATTTATGCATGTTGTAGAGCAAAACCAAATTTATGCATGTTGTGGAAGTGGAACAGTAAACTCATTGGTTACATTGAATTAAATGCGATGATCAAAGTAAATAGGAGAGCTTTTGGTTTGGCTGGGCAATTATACCAAGGCTTCACTTAAGTACAATTTTACCTTGATTGAAAGAATAAAGCCGAGCATGACCACCACACACAGGATTGAATGTGATGACCAAAGTAAATGAGAACTGATATTTAGTAATTTTACGATTTCAATTTGGCTACGCTCACAAAAACAAGAATAATTTTAAATAAATCTCCAAAAGCTATCATGTAATTATTAGAGTATGATGTTTTAAAACAGATCAATAATGTGGAAAAATTTATCATAACAGTTAGTAGGGCTGCAATTAGTAATTTTTTTCTTTGTTTTAATAAAACAAAAAATGGATAGTACTATATACGTATATCACTGTATACTTCTGTACACACTATTTATAACACGAAAAAATATAAATATCAACACAGAAAAATAAAATTTCTGCGCTGATATTTACACTTATCCGTGTTAAAAATGATATGTACAGAGGTGTATGATAATATATATAGCATTATCGCTTAGACTATTATTAACAAATTCACATATTACGGATATAGCAATTATAATTTTAAGAATTCACAAGGAAGAACTCATTGAAGAATTTCGAGCAATATCAGTATCCAAAATTCAAATCATCCACAACAATTCAATTACTCAGGAAGTCCAGCGCACCACTTAGTTAATTAGGATTATAAATAGAACACCATTATCATTGTATTAGTAAGGAATTGTTCAATTTGATATTGAACATAGTTCAACGGGGAAAAGCAATCGATACCTATACATGTATCACACAAAAACAAGTGAGTTTAACCGAAACCCACCCCTAAACCCCCTAAACCCAGTTAATCATTGAAAAATTTATCCTATTTAGGTCGAAACAAAACGGGTCAAGGCAAGTTGAGTCAAATTGTTATCTCTAGCAAAAATATTTGTACAATTTTTTTTTTGGTCTAAACTACGTAGCAGGAACAACCATGTCCTTCCTAAGGACAAAATCTAGAATGCTCCAAGGAGAGAGTCATTCCACATGAACGATATCATTCTTCACAGCAAATTTAGCCATAGTATCTACTACTCGATTAGCACTTCTCTAAATTAAGCAGACCTCAACATTCCATGATTTGAGTAAGAGTTCATGGATCTTGATGACTAAATCAACATGTAAGCATGTGTCATCTATTTCACAAATCACATCTTTGTACCTATGATCCCAAGCAAGGACAAGTCCTCTCTGAAGTGCAAATAGCGCACAATGAAAGGAGCTATCTATAAGCATAGCTCTCGCATAACCTTGAAGCCACTTTCCATTAGCATCTCGAATAACATAATTAAAACCAGCAACATTGAGATTTTCATACATACTTACATCACAATTCAGTTTTTTATCAATCATTGTATGGAGCGCACCACTTTGTATTTAAGGATGAAGGAAGAAGAGTAGTTTGGGAAGAAGAATATCTCTCAAAATCCTTTGCACACGATAAACTAAGGTACAAGTTTGTTCCACGGTTCAAGGAGTTTTCGGTTGAAATATGTCATTATAATAATTATCTCTCCAAATCCATCAAATGGAAGCCAAAAGAGGAATTCATTTCTCTTACAATTTTTATAAATCCACCTTTGAATGCAGTGCTCATTAACAATGTCATAACTTGAGGAATTAAGAAGATCCCAAGTTAATACCCAAAAAAAAAAGAAGATCCCAAGTTCTTCTAGCTTCTGTACAGTCTCTTAAACATATTCCGCATCCAAATGACATCTAGAACATAGGTTAGAATTTGTAAGATGCCTCTAAATCGAAAAGAGTTGGTGGGTATAGCTTCCAAGAGACAACCATAATAAGCATTTGATCTTCTCATCAGGAACTTTTAAGAGCCAAAGCCAAAGCCAATTTTAATTTTCATCCCATTCATACCTTTGCTTGATCAACCACAAATAACCATATTTACTCGAATAAGTCTTGGTAGCTAAAGAACTCCAAAACCAACCGGGTAAATCACGAAAGGAGAAAGAAGGGTTTAAAGTGGAGATGGGAGCTTTCAAAGCATCAGGCACCATCATGTGCAACAAGAAAAATTTCAAACATCACTATTTTTAAGAGCTATGTCAGAAATATGAATGATAGGAGCTTAGAACCAACATTTCCATTAGGCAGCCAGTCATGAAACTAAAAAAAATGATTTGAAATTTTGAATTTCGAATGTTCCAGAAAAAAAACCAGTAGCAGCTCATACCAAGTTGCAATTATACTGACAATTATAATACCAACTCTTAATATTTGTACACTTAATATTTTTTAACAAATTATAATAACAAAAATAAATTAAAGAAGTATTATTTTTAAAAAAAATGATTTAGAGACCTAACCGATAGACTTAATTATTTTTTTAATTTCTAAATAAAAAAATAAAATTTCTAATATTTTAGAAAAATAAAATTTATATTTAAGAGAATAATTTTTGTTTAGGAATAAAAACTGAAGATAATGTGGTTTTGAAGAGAGCAGCATATTATTCATGCCCGCCACCCAACCAGCTGCTGGCTGCTGCATCGCCACTTCATTCACTCTTCCCTTCTCTTCTCTTCTCTTCTCCTTCCATTTCCAATATTTCACACACGCATCATTCATATCAATCAATCATAATTCATACCCCTATTCATATCCTATCTAATTACTACCTAACTCCTTCCAAATTTTAACATCTTAATTCTTAACCCACTTGCGCACGCTTCTTCTTTTGCTTCCAAATCCAATCCTCTCTTGTTTCGTCATGAACACAATTGCCATCATTCGCAATTCTGCTGCCAAATCCTCTCGCAGGCTTCTCTTTGCTTCTTCTACCACTTCATCTTCTCACCGCACTCTTCTCACCGCGGCCAACCATTTTCGAATTCCTAGTGCCAATACTTTTCTTTCCTTACCGTTTTCGAGGCAATTAGGGTTTGTAATCAAGCCAAATTGGGATTCTGATTTTTCAATACCTGTCAGAGTTGCATGTTCATCCAATGTTCGGAATTTCTCGACCTCAGTTGAAAACCGCGTAAATGAGAACAATTTCGAGAGGATTTACGTTCAGGGGGGCGTGAATTTGAAGCCACGTGTGGTGGAGAGAGTTGATGAGGAAGAGAAGAGTGTGAATGTTGGTGTGGTGGAGAAGGCGAAAATTGAGGAGAGTGAAGCGGAGAGAGAAGCGTGGAGGCTATTGAAGGGTGCTGTTGTGAGTTATTGTGGGAACCCTGTGGGGACTGTGGCTGCTAATGATCCTGGTGACAAGACGCCATTGAATTATGATCAGGTCTTCATTCGGGATTTCGTTCCTTCTGCTCTAGCTTTCTTGCTTAGAGGCGAAAGCGAGGTTGTCAAGAACTTTCTCCTTCATACCTTGCAATTGCAGGTGCTTCTTGGAACAAAATTTTATGCTTTCATATTCTAGCTTGTTGAATGGCTGCCAAGGCTTTATTGATGCTATTTTATCTCGTTCGATCGTCGCAGATATTTAGTCAAAGAGTTAAGTATGTATCCATTGTAGTATATAGTGATCATTGCTGGCAAATTTGACACTTAAATGCTAAAACGATGGTGTATGATTATATGTTTATTTAGATTAAGTTTGTACATTAGTTATCCCAGGATAAAAGGTACTCATGATGACAATATGCAAATTCGCTGTCGTTTTAAAACTTGTTTTGTCTAGGGAGTGCTTTAAGGGCTGTAGGGCAATTGCTAAGGTTTAAATATAGGGATTTTCATAGAGAAATAAACTTTTGAATGTTACAATACCCTTAATTATTAAGAACCTGAAAACTTGTTATTGTTGAAACTTTACTAAGTACCTTTAGGGCACTCTATCGAAAACTCTTTACAATTTTGTTGGATATTCATAGTTACTAATAACATCTACACTTTTCCTCCCTTTTTAATTGTGAAAGAGTTGGGAGAAAACAGTAGATTGCTACAGTCCAGGGCAGGGCTTGATGCCTGCTAGTTTCAAAGTTAGAATGGTAGCTCTTGATGGAGATAATCTTGAAGAAGTTTTAGACCCTGATTTCGGGGAATCAGCAATTGGTCGTGTTGCACCTGTAGATTCAGGTAAGTGATTGGTGTATTTGCAGTACGTGTAACTGTAAATGGAAAAATGAAAAGTGTTTTAGAAGATTGCCTGTGTGCTGTAAAGAATGGGCTCAGGAAAAAAAGTATGACATTTCAAAGTTGTATCTATTTTAGTGTCTACATCTATAGTGTAGACATGCCAACAAGGGAAAAATAGGGAAACATACATAGTTAGGGAATAGAGATTCTTGTATTTAACCTTGCCAAGCTGATAAGGTAGTAAGCAAATGCATTCTGTTATGGGAGAGACCAGAGGTATCCTGGGAAGGGGAAATTACATGGTTTCACTTCAATTCTCCTTTCCTCATCTATATTATTCTTCTATCATCAAGGTACCAGGTTCTTACAATGTATTTTGTTTATTTTATAGGATTGTGGTGGATCATCTTGTTGCGGGCTTATGGGAAACTGACTGGTGACTATAGCTTGCAAGAAAGGGTGGATGTTCAAACTGGCTTAAAAATGATCCTTAACTTGTGTTTAACTGATGGTTTCGATATGTTTCCTTCTCTGCTAGTAACTGATGGATCTTGTATGATAGACAGGCGGATGGGGATTCATGGCCATCCCCTTGAGATACAAGTGAGTCTAACTATGCTGTGCTTTATATTCTTGTGTTTTGAATTACAGTATTGGGATTTGGCCATTTGGGTGATACATGGACTTTGAAATTATGCCATCCTTTTTTTCTTAAAATTGGATGATGCTCTATTTTAATCAGTTGCAGTTGACAGTTACCCCAGTCTATAGTATGTATGTGCTTTTGTTTATATCTGGATTATGTCCCTTTCATTTAAATGATTTCTTGTGATATAATTGAAAGTCTGGATTCCGGTGATGTAGTTTCTGCTTTCTGACTATATGATTTCACATATTATCTCAATATCTCTCCATTTTTCCCCTTATTAGTTTTAATTTACAGGCCTTATTTTACTCAGCTCTTCGCTGCTCCCGTGAGATGCTTGCTACAAATGAGGGAAGCTCTAATCTGATTAGAGCCATTAACAACCGACTCAGTGCACTGTCATTCCACATTAGAGAATATTATTGGGTGGATATGAAAAAGATCAACGAAATATACAGGTACAAAACTGAAGAGTACTCCATGGATGCAACCAACAAGTTCAACATCTATCCAGAGCAAATCCCATTGTGGTTAATGGACTGGATTCCGGAAGAAGGTGGGTATCTGATTGGGAATCTGCAGCCAGCTCACATGGATTTCAGGTTTTTCACGCTTGGAAATCTTTGGTCTATCGTTTCATCTTTGGGTACACCTAGACAGAATGAGGCTATCTTGAATCTGATAGAAGCAAAGTGGGATGATCTTGTTGGTCATATGCCTCTTAAGATATGCTATCCTGCCTTGGATAATGAAGAGTGGCGAATAATTACTGGCAGTGACCCTAAGAACACGTAAGTCTGTAATTTCAATTTCTGATGTCTGCGTATCTTGAGTAATTTGATTTTCTTTCTGTCACATATTACTTTTGTATTCTAATGAATCTGTATAATCTAGTTATCTTTGTAATTAGAATTGCTTATTTGGTTTATATCTTAGCTGAAACAATATGCTCAACTTTATGCAGTCCTTGGTCATATCACAACGGTGGATCTTGGCCAACTCTTCTGTGGCAGGTAACATATTCTGAAAAAAAGTGAATATGTTGGTTATACATTTTGCCATGTGTCTCAGTATTTAGTATCTCAGCTATTCACCATTAATAATTGTTAAATTTATCTACCCTTTTTTTGTTTCTGAAATCTGAAGCTTGCATTAGTCTTGAGCAGCTTTCAATTTCTGAATCATTTTACATGATCTTCAGTTCACTCTGGCATGCATAAAAATGGGGAGAATTGAGCTAGCCAACAAGGCAGTCGCATTGGCCGAGAAAAGGCTTCCCCTTGATTCGTGGCCGGAATACTATGATACGCGAACTGGAAAATTCATTGGAAAGCAATCACGGCTATATCAAACATGGACAATCTCGGGGTTCCTTACATCTAAGATGCTTTTGAAGAAGCCAGAGATGGCATCGATGTTATTCTGGGAGGAGGATTATGAACTACTTGAGATATGTGTTTGTGCACTAAATAAGAGTGGAAGGAGGAAATGCTCCCGTGGTGCTGCCAGGTCACAGATTCTGGTGTGATCCTGTGATGAATGAGGCCTTGCAATATTTGGAATCGCAGAGAGCCTATTGTATGTACATTCACAATTTTATGGTATAGAATATGTTTGATAGGATGTAGTGAAAATTAAATTGTAATATTGATGTGTTCACGCTTCTCTAGTTATTGTTTATTGATAGGATAAATAGCAAGGTTTAGAAAATCAAATGGATCATCGAAACCGTTAAGTTAGAGCCTAAATGTTTTAAGTTCGGTTCAACTAGAGTTGAATCGAATATAATAAAATAATATATTTATGTGTATAATTTTTTTTTAGAATTTTTTTTGCGGTTTTATTTTTTAAAACCAATTAAACGGCTAAAAAGCGGGTTTGTTACCAACTGGTTTCTGGTTAACCTAATTAGTTTAATCATGATATATAGTGTAGGATTTTTTATTTAAATAAATAAATTTTTATTTACTATTTTATGTAAAAATAGAAAGAATCACGTTTTGTATATTACACTCAATTTTGCAGGCTCATAATACGAAATTAATATAATTTAAGACAATTACTCTAAGTGCAATTTCACAAATTGGAAACTAATAGTTCTCTTCCAATAGTGAAAGAATATTTTGGCAATTCTGCAAGAAATGGTTGGAAATGACTAAATGTAACGGGAAAAAAATGACAGGTCTATAACCATTCATGCTATGTTCTGGTATTTCCAGTTTTCCACCCATTTAAATTCAAATTCATCGAATTGTCGGTGAGCGTATATATAGCTGTTGCTATTTTACCCGAAAGCAACTATTAGATGTAATATGTCAAAAAAAAAAAAAAAAAACTGGCGCAAGTTTTGAATGGAATAGTTCCATAATTATGCATATTTGCGTCTGCGGTTTCGTCAAGTTTAAAAGTTTTATAACGGTGAATATGAGAATATTTATAATTAAGCACATAACAAAAATTGGGTATCCTTTCTTTTGTTGGATAGAAATAGAAACTGTTCTGTTGTCCGATATAAAGTGTTCTAGCTAAAGGATAACGAGTATGCTCATGTTATTTTCGATTGTCATGGGAAGATTGTAATCCTATAAGTAATACAATGAGTTGGGAGATTAGCAGTAGTTATATGTTTTTTCATATTTAGTTCCATCTTCCACCTATTGGGAAGAACTAAAACCAGTGAAAATTGCACTGTCTAATTTGTTTTGTTTTTTTTTTTAATTGATAAAAGACAAAAATACTCGTGATTTTTTTAAAAGTGAATAAAAATATCATTCATTTTACTGAAATATCCACATGCCTTAATTTTTGAGAAAAGTGGACACTATTACCCCTAGTTAATCTACAGGTATGATGTGGCTAGTCAATGGTGCCTAGTTGGTCGTAACAGAGTCACTTCGTATAGACCAGACCCGTAATGGATATTAGACAGCAAAACGAAGTTGATTCTTTCAGCAAAATAAAGTTGTTATCCCTTTTTTACCTGAATTCTTTGAAATTAAGGTTTCATTTCAACAAAAAAATCGACTTTGTTTTGCTGTCTAATGTCAATTACGGGTCTAATCTATATAGCGTGGCTTCATTACGGCCAGTTAGGTGTTGTTGACAGTCACATCACACACCTTCAAGGTTAAATCAACAGAAGGATAGTAGTATCCACTTTTCTCGAAAGTTGAAGACATGTGGATATTTCAATAAAGTGAAGGACATTTTTATCTACTTTTAAAAAGTTAGGGATATATATTTTTTTTCAATAATTTTATGTGAACAAGTGGTTTTGGCTAACCAAGTGAATTATTTCTATGCTAAATAGAAGACAATTTCGGTGTCAAATAGAACTTTATTTAGATGCACTTTTTATACAATTTAACACTAAAATAATATTCTATTTAACATAAAAATAAATTACTTGATTGGACCAAAACTACTTATTTAAATAGCGTTACCCTTTATCTTTTATCCTTATTTTTTTTCCCTAAAGATTAAAGGAATGAAATTGGACCATACTTACATAAGGAACCTTCCGAGTTCCGATTTAAAAAATTTTGAATTTAAAAAAATTGTAAAAGACACCTTTCGATTTTCCTTTTGCAAAACGGTTCCCATATTTCAGATTTGTGTAAAACACACAAACATCAATTATTATGTGATTCACACATTGACCTTTAATAAATAAAAAATTAAGCCTCAAATCAGATGTAATTTTCTTTGATTTATTTATCAAAATATGATGTTTGCATATATTATTTTAAATGATTCATTTTTTTTATATATGTTTTCATATATCAAATAATATTTTATTTATTTTAAATTTTTTATGATTCTTTTATTTTTATAAATGAGTTTTAATAAAAGGAAAAAAGCAAATAAATGAATTAATGATTAGTGGATATATTGAATAATGCCTTTTAAAGAAAAAAAAAACTGAAAAAGAAAAAGAAAAGAAAAATAGCAAGAAACGAAAACGGAAAGGAAGATTTATTCCCTTTCCCGCCAAACATAGACACAGTTTTCCATTTTCTAAAAGAAAACGCAACAACACTTGATTACTGCATTAAACCCTTTTCCCGTTCTTTAATATCCGTTACAAACTCATCTCTCTCTCTCTATCTCTCACAGTGTAATAGCAGCGTTCTCGAATTTCGAAACCCTAACAGACCAAGAAACCCATGGCTCCCAAATCCAAAGCCAATACTCCGAAACCCTCCCCCGACGCCCCATCCTCACCATCTTCCATCTTCAAACCTGGCACCAGGGTTGAGGTCAGCTCCGACGACGACGGATTCCGTGGTTCTTGGTTCTCCGGAACCGTCACTCGCCGCGCAGGCGACAAGTTCACGGTCGAGTACGACAACCTTTTGGCCAGTGAGCGGAGCAAGAAGAAGCTCAAAGAGCAGCTCGGCTTCCACCAGCTTCGGCCGCTTCCTCCGGCGGATCCCGGCGCCGAATTCAAGTTCGGCAATGAGGTTGACGCGTTCCACAACGACGGTTGGTGGGAGGGGAGTATCACGAAGGAGCTGGAGAATGGGAAATTCGCTGTGTATTTCAGAGGGTCGAGGGAGCAGATCGAGTTTACCAAGGACCAGCTGAGGATCCATCGCGAGTGGCAGAATAACAAATGGGTTCCGCCGTTTGTGCAGCGAGAACCAAAAGAGGTGCGGTTTAATTCGGTTTAGGTTTTAGATTGCAATTGTGATAATGATTACGATTGAGTTACTGTGAAAATGGTTATAGATTGTATGGTTATTTATCTGGTGTTATGGCTAATGAGTAGTTAATCATAATAGTTTCTGTGAGTCTAATTCTGTTAAGAAAATATAATAAAGAAGAGAGAGATAGATAAGGAAAAGTAAAGATGTCAAGAAATGGTCTCAAGAAAGCATGTGGAAGAAGTATTTCTCTATTGCCATTATGAAAAAGTTGCAGGAATATGCCACTGATGCAGTTATTGCAGTTTGTTGCTGCATTTGGGAATAGGGAGGGATCTAGGGATGAATTGAATGTTTTTTATGTGAATGTGAGTTTAGGTGAGGTTGGGATATTTGTCTTTTGAGCGGGAGGATGATATTGTTAATTCTTGAGATAATGTGGCTGCAGAAAGGAAAGGAAGTGATGTCGTCATCAAATGTGACGTCTGGTGATAAAGCTTTGGAAGAGAAGGAAGCGTTGTTGACACCAAATGTTGTTGATGAAACTGCAAAAGAGTCGAATTTTAGCCCAGGGATGCTGGTTGAGGTAAGCAATGACGAGGATGGTTTCCAAGGAGCTTGGTTTACTGCTACTGTTGTTGAAGTAGTTGGAGAGGATAGGTTCTGTATTGAGTACAAGACTCTGTTGGATGATGATTCCAATCTTTTGAAAGAGGAGGCTGATATCTGGCACATAAGGCCCCAGCCCCCAGCAACTTCTGGAAACACTGAATTCAATTATCTTGAAGAAGTGGATGCTCTGCACAACGATGGGTGGTGGGTCGGTGTAATTTCCAAAGTTCTTGGTGACTCAAAGTATGTAGTTTATTTCAGGAACACAGATGAAGAGATAGAGTTTCTGAACTCCCAGTTGAGGCCACATCTGGACTGGATTGGTGGCAAATGGGTCATGGCTTCTAAGGTATGACTACAACCTATCTTTAGATAGTTAACGTTGTTATAAGTTCTGTGGCCTGAACTACTCACTTACTGCTCAAGCTAACCTTCTAAATAGAAAGATAGAAAACTAACAATGCTAGCCTGTTAAGTTAGTTATTGAACGTTGGCTTCCTCTTGGTTGACATCAAGACTGTTGCTGTTTTCATCACAAGTACCGACAGCAATATGGTTTATGCTGGCTTGTCCCTGCCTCTGCCTCAAATGTGGAGGCACTCCATTCTTTTTGTAGCAAGTATCCCTGCACTATGATGCTGTGATTCCTTGATGCACAAACTCCGATATAACTGGTTATAGTTAAATAATTTGCTGCCTGTTCTACTGAAAGATGTAAACTAACTCAATATCTATTTAAGAATGGATTAGTTGTTCGAAAAACTACTAAAAATGGGTAGTTTAGTTTAATTAACCCAGTCTTTGATAGATATATGAATAGTTTATATCATTTGTGGTTAGAATTATTAGCACTCAAGTTTTTCATGGAGTGGTAGTTTACTAATAGAATAGATAAGATGCAATATGGTATAATAAGTGTGAAGAATGCTTATCAGTTTCTGTGATTGAAGTAATTTCTCTTCTAGCTTTTAGCATATGGTGATGTTAGTAATAGACTATTAACATTGTAGATCAATATTTGATATTGACATTATAGTTCATTAAAGATGATTAAACTGACCTGTCAAAATAACTATTTTGCAGGCGTTGAAATTGTGAATGCAGATGATATCGAGATAGGGACAGAAAAACACCCTTCAAATGAGTCACTCATAAGGGTTCATAACTCGTTACAGCTAGTCATGTTAATAAAACTTGAACTTTTCTTGCCAGATATGCTGATGACAAGTATAGGTTTCCAATCATGTAGTATTTACTGCTGATGAATGCAGTGACAATAACTTCGATGTTTCTAATTGCATCCCGGTTCATATGTAAGTGGATTAGGAATTCTCTCCATCCTGGAATGGTGTTTAATTCCTTCTGTGATTTCTCACCTCTTGCTAATATGGTTGATTTCGTTTTGACTACATGAAAACCAAGAGGCAGGTTTCTTTTCTTTTTTTAATCCGTGAAGTTATACATTTACAGATTTTAAGGGTTAATTGTAGTAAAAGTAAATTTTAATTGATTTTTAAAGTAAAAAACCAACTGATTCAGTGGATTTATTAGTTTTTGACTGTTACTAGTTTCTTGACCAATTAACTCAATTGAACCAATTAGTTTGGTTCGGTTTTCAGAATTTAGAACCATGAAAATTTGGACACAGAAAGTTTGTTCTTTTCAATTTTGGTTAATTATTTAGGTCGTTGGGAATTTATTCTCTTGATATTGATAAAGGTAAAAAATTCAAATATAAATATTTTTTAAAAACATTAAAATTGTAAAAAAATTAAAATTTTCTTTAAAAGTCGAGAACATAACGAGGAAGACGAGTTAAAATTCCAAATATTTTTCAAAAGATTACTTGTGAATTTTTTTCTTTTTATTTTCCGTGCACAGAAAGATCCAATTATCCATTTTCAAAAGCAGTAGAGGATAGGAAATTTGATTTCTTTTATTCCATATAGCATGAGAACCATCAAATCATCAATGAAATGATGTTATGATTGCTTCATCGGATTCTCGATTCTCATGCATACATAGTTAGCTAATCAAGCTCTAGAGACAACTTCAAATTACTAAAACAGAGATAGTAAAAGCCTACTACAAGTAACCAACAATTTATTGAATCCAACAACATGATAAAGCATCAAATTAGACCTCTTTGACTTGAACAGCAGCAGCAGCAACCGCAGCAGCTCCTTCTTTCACTTCACTTTCCACCTTCTTTTCCTGCTTCTTCTGGTCGTCCTCCTTAACTTTCTCTTCGACTTCAAAAGCGGACACTGGAAATGTCCGGAACAGCCCTGCCGGGGTCTGAAAAGTGATCTTTCCGGTGGGCGGGTTATCAACATAGATGTCACTGAGTGTGATCCAAAGAAGAAGCTCCTTGGTCTTCACACCAGTTAGCTTCTTGATCTTCCCAACCTCAACATAAGCAGTAACCTCAGGTGCATAGCTCACAAGCTTCCCAATCTTGTCAAACTTGTGTGTTGAGCTCTTCTTCTGCTTCAGCCACACGAACCCACTCTCTTTTTCGTACCCACATTCCTCGATGTCCTTCAATGGAAGCAACCCATTGGGTAACCCTACTTCCTTCAGCAAAAACTTTGTTTTCTCTTGGCACAGTTCGTCTCCTCTGTAAACCTCTGATTTGGCCCTGATCTCCTCGGTCACTATAGACATTATTATTATTACTTTTTTGGTTGTTTGATTTCAAGATGGTGATGATGATGAATGAAGGGAGATAAAAGGTGCTGATATATATAGCTTTGAATGGGCAATGGGCATTGCCCTTGCTATATGCCATTGTCATTCATAAATGCGCGTAATCGGTAGCTCCAGCAATATTTAAGTTACAATAAATTCTTTCTTGATAATACTACTGGACTATATTTAATTGTATTTATAACCTCAGCAATCAACATATCTACGTACTCAGTATATTTATTTGTATTTATGCAATTCATCTTAAGTTTGTTAGTTTTGAAAGAAGTTAGTGTGATTTTAGCTGAATTTGGTTAAGATTATTTTAGCCGAATTTATCTTGCGTACTCAGTACTCTACCTGTGTTTATATATGTATATATATATAAATCACTAGTATATAATACACATTAAAATATAAAATATATATAAAAATAATAAAACTATACATGTATTTATATACATATAAATACATAATGGCTAAATTTAATAATTGATTTTGATGTATAAATAAGAGAAAGTTTAGAGAGCTCATAATTTGTTAGCCAATAAGTGGCCAATAAGATTTTTCTTTTTCTTTTCTTTCCTCTTTTACCACCTATTATTTCCCTGATTACACTTATTGGCTATCTATTAATCCCCTAATATTGGTTCTGTAACATTACTCTACAAATAAAATTATTATTCAAAAGTTAATATGACTAACAAAATTTTTTGGATCAATTTAAAGAATTCAGGAGCTAATTTAAACATTAACCAAAAGTTTGGTTCATAATTATTAACTTCTAAAATATTTTACAGAATCTATACTACTTTTACATATTTGCATATGTAAAATTACTTTATATTAACAATACATTAAAATTAAATTACATTTGTATTATAGAAAATTGTTTTATATAAACTTTTATTTTGTTAAAAAAAATTTAAATGTCAATAAATTTATCTATAAATCTATAAATATAGATTAGTTTTGCACTACCATTGAAACTATAAAAAATTTAGTCTTTAGGCTATTACGTTCTGTTTAAAATATCGATAAATTTATCTATAAATAAATACTAGTTTCTTACTACTATTTCTATTTATACAAAATTTAAGGTTTAGATTGTTACTTAGTTTATGGAAGTTCAAAATGTAGATAAATTTATCTATAAATACTAGTCTTGTACTACCATTTTTATTTATGAAAGTTTAGAATATTAACAAAATTATCAATGAATAAAATTAATATCCAGACATTTTTATTTATCATTTTTTGTAGATATAAAATTAATTTTATTTATTTATAATTTATAAATACATTTATAAGTGTTTTAAACTTTTATGAATGGGAATGATTATTTATTCTGAACTTTAATTTTCTAAATTTAAACCAGAATTTCCCTCTAAGGTATTACTACTGGTAAAAATATGACTTAGATGTTATGGCATCAATAGTTAACATTATCACATTAAATATGAATTTATAATTTAGGATATCTACTTAGTCCGTGGTAGACAACCCAAAAGGTTTGATTATAAGTTTTGCTACTAAAACACAAAAACGATACAACAAATTCTTGGTATCTTGGCTCAATTATATTTAAGTTTATAAGTAGAATATGAATAAAGTTATTCTTAACAAAATTGATTATTTTGTAAAATGTTTGATTATTTCATTGTGAAAATTTTAATTATTTTAATAATTAATTATTTACAAATTAACCCTAGGAAATAAAAGTATTAATTATGTTCTCGATGATAAAAAATGACAGACACATGTTAAGTCCTTTTATTAATTTCTTTTAGGTGACTAAAGAAAGAAAACAAAGCCTAAGCTAAATCACAAGTAATGACATGTTGAAGGTTATCTCCTGGCTCAAGCCATTCGACATAGTTTTTATTATCTGTGTCATCCCACTTAGCTAGATAATCAGCAACTTGATTGTAGTCTCGATAGACATGTTCAAAGTGAACTTCCCAAAGTCTGTGACGTATCTCTTCAATTTTTTTGGAAGAGATCTGTATATGAAATATGCTCATAGTTAGAAATTCCCAATAGCAAAAAATAAACATCTAAGGAATCAATTTAACAAATAACTGATCTCAATCCACATTCCCAAGTCAGTACAATACCCCTCCAAATCGTAAACAATTCACACCGATACACTCCCCAACAAGGGATGTTTCCTAAACATGCTTTCACAAATACTCCATCATGATTCCTAATGATGCATCCAAAGCTTGCTATGTCGAGATCTAATATGACTAAAGCATCACAGTTGAGTTTTTTTTTTGGACTATCATCACAGTTGAGTTTAAAAGTTCCACGAGGAGGTGGGATCCAAGAAGTGACATCATTTATAATAGAGGGATAATACCTTGTGTGCAAACCGAGAAATTCTGCAGCTGAGCGTCGAGCTAGAATAGCAATTTGTCAGGCTGTCCAGAAACAATCATGATTGAAGATTACCTCACACCTTCTTCTCCATATCCAACAAAGACTTTGAGCTATCAAGCATTCCTTACCACTCATACAGCGTCTAAGGGCTTCAAAAAAGGGATGCTTGTAGTCGGAAGAATGAATGTTGTATCTATATAAGGCCGAACTTCTTTGGCAACCTATGTAAAGAAACAATGAAAAACAAATTCTTGTGTTTGCTTACAACAGGGACAAAGATCCGAATCAGTAAGGTGTCGCTTATACCTGAAAAGTGCAGTAGGAAGAGCATCATGAAGGGACAACCAAATGAGGAGTTTAATCTTTTCGGCCACCGGAATTTTCCATATCCAATTCCAATTTGCATTCTCATCCCAGTGAAATTGCCTCTTGGCAAGCCACACCTATTCTTCCTTAGCGTTGTACATCTTAGAACCTGCATGCCACCAATACCATCTACATTCAAGTTAAGGATAGACGGTAAGTTGAAGGTTGAGCAGAGAAGAGAGGATGTCTTGAGCAATATGTGTAAAGAGTTGGTCTAATAGCCACCGATCATTAGATATAACACATCCTGAATCCTCAAATCAGTATCATGAATATGAACAAAATTAAGCATACTCCTAAGATGTCCCATAGGAGACCAAGAATAATACCACAAGGATTGATTTGTATCTCCAACATTCCAAAGATAACCATCCTTAATAACATTATAAACTTTGCAAATACCTTTCCAGTAAGCAGAGTCTCTATTAGAGCACGTGAATAAGCTATTGCCTTATTCATTTTTTTTTTATACTTGTCAATTAAAAGTTGGACCCATAACTTTTCTTTATTGTGAAGCATTTGCCAAACCGATTTACAAATGAGTGAGATGTTGGCACAAGAACTTTCCCTGACACCAAGACCACCATATCTCTTTGGAGCAACAACATGATCCCAACTCTCCAACTTTACCTTTCCATAAGAGATACGTGGTCCATTATTAGAAATAGCAACCGAAAACCAAGAGCCATTATGAACCATTTAGCAATAAGACAAGCCAATCTTTCCATACAGATAACAAATAGATAAGGTGACAATGGGTCTCCTTGTCTAAGACCTCTTTTGGGACATAAATTTTGTAATCGATCTCCATTCCATAAAACAGACATCAAAGAAGAGGTAACACGGTTCATAATAAGATTTACAGTAGCCATAGGGAAACCAAACTTACAGAGAGAGTGGTGAAGGAACCGCTAATCGACTTTGTCATAAGCTTTTTAAGATCAATCTTAAAAGCAGTGACACCCTTTTTAGATTCTGCTCTCTTCATAAAATGTATAATCTCTTGAGCAATGATGATATTTTCCTTAGTACCTCTTCCTGGTATAAACCGCCCTTGAAGAGGTCTCACAATTTCGGTGAGGAATGATTGCAAACGAGCAACCAAGACTTTATGACAATTTTATAAGTTACATTACACAAACTAATTGGTCTAAAGTCTTTCATACTTGTAGGAGAATATACTTTCGGAATCAGCACTGAAAGAGTTTCAAAGACAACTGGGTCAAGTTGCTTGCCTGAAAAAGCTAAGTTCACTATCTTCCAAACATCATGACCAACAATATGCCAATAATGCTTGAAAAAGAGGGCTTGAAAACCATCCGGACTAGGACTTTGAAAAAATCCATCCCCATTACAGCATGGCGAATTTCCTCTAGAGATACATGTGTCTGCAGAGAAGAGCAAGCTTCCTGACTGAGCTGTGGAAGAGAAACATCATTTATGGTGCGTTTGGAAGAGAGATTGAGACTGAAAGACTGAGACTGAGAGACTGGGACTGGGAGAATGAAACTGAATTAAGTTTATTTATTGTGTTTGGTTTAAATTTATTAAGAGATAAATACTGGAAGGTAGTGATTGAATTAAGTCAATAGAAAAAAAGGCTAATATTAAAAACTTTAATGTTATGTGAGAGTATTTGAGTAAAAAAAAAAGTTATTAAAATTCCAATCTCACTCCCCAGTTTCCCAATCCCTTCTAACTGGAGGTACTAAAAATACTGAAATTTTGGGGATTGAAATTGAAAATTTTAGTTCCAATCTCTGTTCAACAAACATAATACTGAGTCTCAATCTCTCAGTTTCAGTCCCAATTCCAGTCTCAGTCCCAAAAACCAAACGCACCCTTAAGGAGTCATCGTCAACATCTTCCAAGGTACTAAAAAGCTTATGATAGTAAGACTTAGCCTCCTGATGTGGCATCGTCGCATCAATACACCAAGATCCGTCATCAAGTTGCAGACCATGTATATATCTTGCTCCTCTTTCTTCTGATGATCGTATGAAGATGGAAAAAATTAAATTTTCTGTCCCGAAATTTGACCACTGTTCTCTAGACTTCTAGTATCAAAGGAGTTCTTCTTGAAGGAAGAACAGAATTGAGCTCTTCTTGAAGATCGCTTTCTTTTAGCCTTAGGTCATTACTTTCATCTTTATCAAGTAGTTGCTTAATTGTACTAATCTCCGATTGTAAAACAGAATGAAATTGTCTAAATATCCCGTTATTTATAATGATGTGTCTTGTTTACTTGTTTATACTATGTTAGCATGCAGACAACATAAATTTTTGTTGCTTAATGCCTTTTTTATTCTATGAATTTTCATATAACTCTAGTAAACTCCCTTTTATTTTTGAAAAAAAAAAAAAAAACGATATCATCCCCCATACTGATGTAAGAGAAATGAAACATGTTGATATAGATAACAAGATACCGATGGAACTATCTTCCATTTCCCATCGCTGATGATCTAATGGGTATTTTAATTATTCAGGAGTTAATTATTTTGCGGTTAAAATTCTTAGAAATCTAGTTGGTACTTTTTATTACTCATGGGTTAATTAAATTTTTTTATTTCAATAAAATAAATATTTTTAATATGAAATTGTTGCGATTTATATTTTTTTTTTATTGTATGAACGTTAAAGATACGAGTATATTTGTGTATGAACGTTAAAGATACACGAGTAATGCTACGATAAAAAGTGAGGTTCTAATAAAGAGCAAAAATTATGTTTCTAATGTAAAAAAACAAATAAAAAAATTATCATATATGCATATGTTTAAAGTTCTATATTTAATAAAAAAATTTACTCTTCATCTAGTTTTGTCTTCAACAAAGAAATTCTCTAAAAAGTAAAGATAAATATTTAGCTCCCATTGTGATTAATTTATTTTAAATTAAAATAGGACATATAATTAAGTAACGTGAGATTGAGACAAATGATTTATTAAATATTTTTATTTTATATAAATAAAAAACTATTAAAAAATCAATAATATTATTTGCATACTAAAATCAATTACTATATATATATGTATATTGTTTAGCCTTATTTGGAAAATGGATCTTTTGATTTTTTTTTCCTCAAATTTTTATCAAGTATAATATTTTATCATTCAATATTTTTTTCATATATTTAATTTCGATCTCACTTGAAAAATATAAAATAGGAGATTACAACTTAGAACAACATTTGAGGAATAAAAATGAGAGCATTCACTAAATTAAATATTATGATGTGAGAGGTGTAGGTGGGCAACTAGGTAGGTGATGGGTTTTCCTCCGTTGATCAGAAAGATAACCCGAAATAAATAGGTCACCTTCCCAACAACATTACACGTGATGCACTCTCATTGGCTTCACTCTACAACCCAACGATTCTCCTTTATTGAGCATTAAATTTTCAGCTATATTATAAGACCAAAAACCTGTGACCAAAATAATAATAATAATAATAATGATAATAATAATAATAATAATAGCAGCAAAAACTTGTGAGAAACTTCAACCTAAAGTAATTTAAAGGAAAATAAAAATAAAAAGAAGCATTGAAGAAAACAAACTGTAGCCAACAATTCCAAATTTATTATTATTAAATTTGTTGTTTCTAACTTCTACCAACTTTGATTTAAAATAATCCAATTTTTCTAACAAAAAATAATGGAAATTAAATGGTATATTATTAAGTCAGCTATTTTGACTTGTCACATTTAATTCACTCTATCAATCTCTACAAATTTCTTACACATTTATACATTATTAGAATTGTTTAAGTATTTAGTTTCAATTTCGAACTTTAAAATTAATATATACAAAAAGAGACGTGACCAAGTCAAATTCTTCAAAAAAAGAATACTTAATGTGTAAAGAATTAGTCTAGACATACTAGATCTAGAACACTTTCTACAAAAAAAACACATAGTGACTAATTTTGAAAGCTGATTTTAGTGTTAAATTATATTGTTAAAAACAATAAATCTATTGTATATAATAAAATCGATGATATTAAATGTACGATTGTATACATCTGTACACATCATTTAGCAATACGAAAAAATATAAATATTAGCACAGAAATATAAATTTTTCTGTACTAATGTTTACATTTTTCTGTGTTACTAAATGGTGTGTACGGATGTGTACAATAATACACCTAGATTAATTCTAATAAAATAAAAAAAAAAGGAATTTGATATAAGATTGGATTATATCTAAAGGATTTGTTTAAGAAGAACCTGACTCATTTTTTCATAGAGTAATCCACCATGAAAGTCTTAGGATGCCTTTGGTTTTTATTTTTATTTTCTATTTTAATTTTAATATATTTTTTTGTATTTTGTGAAGAAAAAAAATAAAAACTAGTTTTTCTTTTTCTTTCATAAAATAGAAAATAGTTAAAATAATAATAATAAAAAAAACTCAAAGCAAACATACCCTTTAACATGTACATCAGATGTAAAAACATATTAGTAAAATCATATTAGAGCATATAAGATGTGTATAGAAAGTGAAACAGTTTTAAATTTCTATTTACATTGGTAATGATTGATGAAGGAAATCACTCTCACTTAAGTAAATATATATATATATATATATATATATATATATATATATGTTAAGTTTGATGTCACTTTCCTAAATACTTAAATAGTTCCTTGTAAACAACGATGGTGTTTCCACCATCAATTAATCTTCGATGTGGTCTTGGCCTGTAATAATTTTGGGACTATCTCTACTTGCCATTCTAAAAATAGCAACATATAACTACCTATAAAGCTTATTAATTAAGAAACAAACCAACTCTAGATTAAGACTGACTCTGACTCTTATTAATAGGAAATTGAAATCTTTGAAGTTTAAAAAGGTATCAAATGATCATATGGTGTTAAGGTCATCCAAGTATGAAGAACTCTTGTCCATTTGAATGTAGGGATATGAAACCACAATAGGAGACAGATATAAAGATTTCTCTTCTATTCCATTTCAAACAAACAAATCCTTAATGTTTTCATAGTAAAAAAAAGGTAAAATAAAATTTTATAGAAGACAAAAGATTGAATAAAAATATTAATAATACGTATAAATAAAACAAGAAATGATATCACCAATTATTTACAACAATAGCTTTTAAGGAAAATTATAAACTAAATTTTTTTTTTAAAAAAAAAGGAGTAAAAAAAAGCTCTTAATCAATCACTAAAATCTGGGTAATAAGTTAAAAATGGAAAGAACAAAAGGAAGTAAATGAAACAAGCTAAATCATAATACAACACACCCTTGATTTGTTCCCCTCCAAGATTGGATAGAGCATTATTATGCTGATGATGATTCAAGGGACCAAAACATAGGATAAACACTGCTCCTAGATTTAGAACCTTGGTTTCCACCGGTGAAGAGATCACTTTCCTCGTTCTTGAATGTTTTAAGGGCATTGTCAACTGAATGTAGCTCTCAAATTATTTTGGTTGTCCACACCCATTCCATTGCAGAAGTTGTTTAGTAAGGACTCAATTTGCTTTATTTCTTTTGGAATTGATGCTGTAAGGACCTGTGTTACGTACGACAACCGTTAGTTACTTCGCTCTAACTGTAATGATCAAACAGTATCATAGGCGCAAGTTCCGGTAAAAAATAACAACTTTTTCGGGAAAAAAAGGGGGGGAAAGGGAAAAAGAAGGCAAAGATATATAGATATGTATCAATATATTTTCAGATATTATTCTATCGGTAATACTATATGTACCATTGTACACATCCGTACACATCTGTGTTACTAAATGGTGTGTACGGATGTGTACCATGCTAAGGCTTACATTTTTCTGTGCTATTAAATGGTGTGTACGGATGTGTACCATGATACACATAGATTAATTCTAATTCTATTACTCGAGAAAACCTGAATCAGCATATCTAGGCCTCTACCTGTCCAAAATTGATAAAAACTAGTTTTGATAACACAGTTAAAGAACTTACTTCGTAACCAGTTTCTGTGATGAGTACCTCATCCTCAATCCGAATCCCTATGCCTCGATACCTGCATTGCATGTCCCCCGAAGTTGATTGTATCAACAACAGTCCATAAAGGTCTAACATTTACTTCCATGTTTGAAGACACATTTATGATCTCATGGAATGCACGATGAATATTGTAATGAGAAATTGATCTCAACCAATTATGTAAGGGAAGTTATGGAAAGTCAGAAGCTAAATGAACTAAACTAGTAGAATAAATACCAGAAGACAAAAGGCATATTATCTTAGGCCGATGGAAACTGAATTACAACTAAAAGCAGATTAACTTGGAATATAAGATCCATAACTCCCAACTAAGAATTAAGTTCAATAATTGCTTAAATTCTCTTGATGGATTTAAAATTATCAAATATGGATGGAGGATGGCCAATGGCCAGGTGTACAGAGAGACTCGAGAACTTTGAAAGAGATCGTGAAAAGGGATACTTGAAGCCGATGAATCGATGGAAACTGTAACTAAGTTTCATGCCTTTGGTAGAAACATCATAGTGAACTAAAGAAATCTCAAAGTGACAAAAAAAATGATAGTTTCCAATAATCAATTTCTACACTTACAACAAGTCCTTAATAAACCACTAAAAGTCATGTCCAAAAAAAAAAAAGAATACAGAAAAAGTACCTCTCTGGGCAGTTATAAGAAGATGGGACGTAAACTCCTGGTTCAATAGTTATGACCTGCTCAAAATGAATTAAAAAGCATAAGCTGTCAAGTGTCAACCAATGGATATGAAATTGCAGAACAAAGCTGAACTGTTTATTAAGTAAATCAGCAGAAGTGCAAAATGTATTTGTTATCTCATATACAGGGAATTTGGTTCAGCTTTTCTTAAATAAATAAATACAAATAAAAGTAAAAATTTCATTTTCAATAGGGGTACTCATCCTAGTTTCTACTCAAACAGAAAAATAATGTAAGTTATGTTTTCAGCCTTTGAGCAGAGAAGGTAACACAAGTAACTTCTTTGGAAGAAATATTTAGTTAAGAAAACCACTTTTGTTGCTGAGAAAAATAAAAGTCAAACTCACCCGTAAGATAAATCAGCTTCTTTCACATGAAGATTATCTTGTTTTTTAAAATAATATATTTATTTATTTTTGGTTTAGTTCTTGGATTGCCAGTGATTATAAGAATGTAAGAATTGTATAACAAAGTTTTACATTACAGTTCTATGGGAACCTAGATCATATTCAGTACCTATCTCTGATAAGTAAATATTAACTACCAGAGTTGGAATGTATCTCAAATTCACATAAAATAGATGGAAGTAGATAAAAAAAACTATTGCACAGTCAAGGAAATAACTTACAACACCTGGCTTCAGAGGAACATCACAGCTGACCATGGAACAATCATGAATGTCCATCCCTAGATAGTGACCTGGACCAACAAAATGTGACGTGCTTAAATACATCCAATCTCTATTAGCTATCTTCTTATAAATTAGTTCAAAATTTCAAACTAGCTATGAATCTCTAGAGTAACAAACGGTTATTATGAAGTTCATGTCTTTCATGCTTTAACAGTGAAAAGATTAAAGAGTGCAAAAAGATACCTATAGAAGTTGGGTTCAACTTGTGGTAGGAACTGCTTCCACCATCTTTCAATAGTCCAATCTCCTTGAATCCTTTTTGCAGCATATCAACCTATGCAACCAAGACCTTTAACAAGTTTCACTATTATATAATTAAAGCTTCAGGAAGCTAATTGAGTATACAATGAGTTAACATACAAGTGAAGGAAACAAAACAAGACACTCAGAAAACAAAGATGTTTCTATCATGGAAATATTCAGGTCAGTAGCACACTTTAATAGATATTACTTATAAAGTTAGTCTGCATAATGCATCAATAAAAACAGTGTCTGATAATAATGATATTATTTAAAAAGGGTTAAGAAAAAAGAGTTACCGAATAGTTGTGTATTTCTCGAATACTTGCACCAGGTTTACAAAGTTCCACGCAACGCTTGTTTGTTTCCAATAAAAGTTCATAAAGTTCTTCCTGAATGTACAGAGGAGATCATATCACACACTATAAGACTAAGAGGACAATGCATGTGAAATGAGCAGTTTTTATCTCAAATTTCACAGTGCATTAACAAGGAGCAACAATAAGTTCTACAACATCAACAATAAAGCCCTATCCCACTAGGTAGGGTCGGTCGACTATATGGATTAACCGATGCCATTGAGCTCTATCAAGTATCATGTCTATAGATACTCTATTTACACATAGATCTCCTTTGACCACTTCAAGGATGGTCTTCTTAAATCTTCCTCTACCTTTCACCTCCTATCCACATTCCCTTTCATCCACTCTTCTAACCAGATGCTCTGCCGGTCTTCTCCTCACATGTCCAAACCACCTAAGATGAGACTGCCATTTTTTTCAACAATAGACGCTACTTCAACTCTATCTCTCTTATATCTTCGTTCCTTATTTTGTCCATTCGTGTATGCTCGCTCATCTATCTCAACATTTTCATCTCTGCCACACTACACTTATGTTCATACATCCCCTTTGCCGCCCAACACTCTGTACCATATAACATAGCTAGTCTAATAGCAGTGCAATAAAATCAAGCAAATCATTCATGGGTTAGGTTGAAGGAGCAAGGTACTTTAAAGCCTCGAGAAGGATGAGGGTAAATAAAGTTTCATAAACAAACTTCCTAAATGTAATATCAAGGATGAAATGACACTATCACAATGAATTAAACTTGTTTTCGTCCAATAAGTATATAGAATTGCTTAAAATTTCAATTATGCAAACCTGGGCAGAAGAAAAGCTACCACAGGGTGGCCACGTACGAGTAAGATCACTAGCATAACCATGTAACTCACATCCAACATCCATCAAAACAAGATCTCCATGTTTAATCTGACATATATATGATTAAAAAAAAATCAACAAAATAAAAAATGAAAAATGAAAATACAAGGAGATAGCATTTGGTGATGATAACTAAATTTACCTTTTGGTCATTTCGAGAATAGTGTATAACACTTGCATTTGGCCCACCACCAACTACGGGATTGAATCTGTTATGGAGTGCAATAAAGGACAAGAGAAAGCATGCAATTAGTCATATGGATAAACGTGACCGGTTCTTAAACTATCAATAGAATACAACAAAAGTAATCAGAAATGAAAGAAAGCCTTAAGAAGTCAATTAATTCAATAAAGAGGTAGGTACTCACCCCATTCGCTGTGCTCCTCTCATTCTGCATTCATATTCAACCTTTGCAGCTAGCATACCTTCAAAAGGGTATGTTTTTGAATGCAGCATAGTCAACAAAAGGGCCTATCCAAAACAGAAAGGAAAGGTCCAAAGTGTCAAGATTTTATCATTCTGCATCTAGACCCAACTAATGGTAGAATTAGAATTAACAACAGTGGATCTGACAGCCACACTTGGAATTTGAGTCATTGGACTGTTAACTGTGCAATGAATATCGATGTACCTGACAAGCAACCGATGCAGACTCCTTCATGAGCTTTAGCTCAGCTGGTGACTTTATCCATCGCAACTGATGTGTATAAATTGATAAATCCCTTACATTGTTACGGGAAACTAGCTTTTGGAAGGCCTCCAATTCTGTGTATGTGGAAGTTGCAGTCTGAATGTTGTGGAACAACTTTGAGGATCCCCGTAACATATCTGGAAGGATCTGAATCATTAATTAAAAATGTTAAATAAAATATTATTAAAAAATAGCACAACTGCTTGACTGAGGAGGTGAGGAACAGAAAACTAAATTCTTTATTTGAGCTTCAGCAACATTTGCTGCAAACCTCCAGGAGGCGTATCTATTCAAGTGCATAGAATGAAAACATAGATGGCTTGAAAATATATGTTTAATTACGGATAGTAGTGATCCACCTCATGCAATTTTCTCATCGAATATGCCTTGTCAGCCTTGAATGTATCTAATGCCGCTTCAACTCCTGCTATTTGCCCTTGCCAAGTCACATCCTAGACAAAGGTATGTTTTTAAAATTACATCAGATTCCACATTACTTACTTCCGTGTTGCAGAACTTTAGAAGAAGCTACGACAAAAATCACACAGACAATGACCCAAATTCATGGATACTTGCATGATTGAACAACTTAAATACTATATATATTTTAAGAGATGGAAATACTGATAAAAAAGATGAATGACCAGATATTAACTCAATAAATAAATAACCAATTTTTTTTAGTCCAAAAACAATTCATATAAGTTGAATATATTACATTAAAGATAAGTATCACAGAAAATGTTCAAGTAGAAAATTGAATAGAGAATTCAAGTCACAATACAGATAAGATGTCGTCAGACTAACATAAGGTTTAACTTCTGGCATGAACATGCATAGACCGATATCATGTCCTAAAACGGCCACACCACCGGGTTGTTGGCAGCCTGTGATATACAAGTAATCCGCATCTTGTCGAAATGTATACGGCACAACATCCGTCATCATCTTCACCGGTGCGGCTGCAATGATGGCCAAACTCTTCTCTGGGAGAAGATCCAACAACCTCTTCCTCCTTTCGATATATTCATAGCTGGTTATCCCCGGGGTGATCTCCCCATCTTTTAGTAACTAAAAACACATTACAAGACAACATATAAACATGTTAATCAGGAGTTAGCCATAAGCCCTTAACAAAAAAGAAACCATCTGGCAAAAATCATTTTTAACGAATACTGCCAGTTTGAAACTTGAAAGTAGTTTCATTTTCTCTTGTGAATTTAATCACATAACACTACATCAATAAAAATAACTACTTTTAACATCAAACCAAGTAAATATTCATCCAAAAGAAGAAGGTGTCACATTATAAGTGCATAAAAAACTAACTGAAAAGGGGAAAAATGTTATGGAATAGCACCTGTGGATGAGAATCAGGGGTTGGTTGTCCAATGTCAACAACTACCTTGTTACTGCAATACGAACGAAAACCTACAACCTTGGTACAAAACTTTGAAATCCAAAGCAGTTAGTTAGTAAGTTAATTAGTTATGGAAGGCCACACGAATCATCAAATTAAAACCTTCTCGTTATTTAATCAAAATCACAATATCCGATTATACGAATACAAAAAAAAAATAAAATAAAACTTGAGAGATTAATAAAGTGAATTGAAAGAAATAAAAAGTGAAAACGGGTGAGAAAAGCGAGGGAAGAAGAAAAAGAAGAGGAGATATTTACCTGCGTGCGTGAAATGGAGTTGGTTATTTTTCTGAGAACACACTGCATTTTGGGGAGCTGAGGTTTAGAGTTGAAGAGTTAAGTCTTAAGAGGGTTTAAGAGTGAGAGGGGCATAACATGCTTCAACCTTCGGCTATCAATTGACCACATTTCTCTTCAAATGGACTTCGCATTCTGTGGATTCGGGAGTAGGAGTGAACATTTTCATTGGTTTTTCTTTAGGTAAAAAATAAAAATCAATAAAATAAAATAAAGGGTAAATCGGTAAAGTGTATTTTTTCCCTAAAAATTTTAAAAATACTCCTAAATTTTTTTTTTCAATTTTTTCCCTTAAGTTTTTATTTGCGTCATATGCACCTAGACAGTTAATGTTTTGAAAAATACAAGACTAATTTAGTGATAATTTTATAGAGACAATCTTCAACATAAGCAAATCGAACATAAAATTCTATTATTATTCCTAATTGTCAAGTATTATTGATGGATTTATCTCAATATTCTTGAAATTTTGGCTATTAGAAGTATATTTGATGTAAATTAAAAATTTTTGAAATAAAATTAAATCAAAATAAAATTTAGGAATATTTTTTAAATTTTTAGCAAAATTAAAAGGAAAAAAAAATATAATTTATCCAATAAAACAAATATAATTTGACTGCAAAGATATAGTTTCTATTGGATTATTTTGCTTTTGTTTTAGTTTTAGTCCAATTCAATTTAATTTGATTTGATCCAAAATATATATTGTAGCTATGAATTGTATTGATTTATTAGATTTTGAAAAAAAAAAACTCTAGTTTTAAGATATAAAAATAACTTTTAAGTTAATAAAAAAAATATGTAAATCTTATTTCACATGAAATATCGATTCCACATGAGATTAAATAAATCATTTTTTGGAACCATAATTGTGTTCCTAATGTTGGTTATCTTATGCTTTATTTGATCATAAAAGCTCGAGTAAGCTCTTCGATGGTGAATTGTACTCTTGAAAAGATTTTGACTATCTCGTGTATTCTACTTGGAAAGATGTGAGTCATATTGCGTGGAGCTTATCCTCCAATGGTGTTTTCAAAATCAAGACTTTTTTTCAATTTTTAAATGGGGACAATACTCATTCCAATATTCTCTACAATTTGGTCTGGTATTGGAAAGGCCCAGAGTGTATTTAAATCTTCCTCTGATTTAGGATTTAGGATTTAGGGTCACCAAAAAAAAAAAAACCTTCCTCTGGTTTCCCACAATGCTATCCTCACCTATTATTAATGCTAGAGGCGCCACTTCACAACTTTGCCTCTTGCCCAAGGTGTCATTTGTTTAATGAAATTGTCTTTTATATCTTTGTAAAAAACATTTGGCTTCCTCTCATGTGAATATTGATCTTCAAAATTTATTCCATCTTAACTTGTATGGTTGGTCATATGAACCTGAATGCTAAAGGAGACTAGCTTTATGCGTTTGGCATCTCTATATCCTCTGTTTAGTATGTCCGTAACCGTTTCTTTTTTTAAGGAGACAATATCTCGTTCGGAGTAGAGTTGAACAGATTTAGGCTTGGTCCAACGAAGTCAAGAGAGCTCCACATCTTAATCATTATTACATTCAGACTATTCAACCACATGACGATCGCCTTATTAAATAAATTTCTCCCGAGGTAACACTATCAAGCCTAATGTTGATAGCACTTTTCTCATTCATTCCAATAGGGGTGGAGTGTTTAGGAATATTTTGGTTCTTTCCTAAAGGAAATTACTTGTAATTTTAGAAGTTGTTGACTTGTTTCATTATGCATGTTGAATTATGGGGCATTATCTGAGGACTCCAAATTGCCTTAGTCAACGACATTACACCCCTTGTTGTTGAATTAGACTATACTATTGTTATCAACTTTGTGAGAAATGAATGCCTCGCCTCCTATCCTGGTAGCTCCCTTGTTGAAAACGTTAACATCCTGACAAATCGATTCCAGAACCTCCAGTGGCCTCATGCATTTTATAAAGCAAATTTTGTGGTTGATAACTTTGTGAAAAAAGGACACTCCTTCCTTAGACCACCTCCAATGTAAGGGGACTCCTTCACTTTTTCTGACAAGAGAAGGACGGATAGCGTTGGAGCAAGGAAGGGGGAGGTCCCTACACATATATCTAGGAATTGGAGTCCCTGTGCAGAGGGGCGTCATTCTCTCTCGAATTGCTTTTTTTAAAATGTCTAAATAAAGTAAATAACGGATGTATTGATTTTTTCTTCAACGATTATGTCATTTTTTAATAAAAAAAATAAATTTTACCACTTCTATAAATATCAATCATGTACACTTTCATTCTCACAATTCACTTCAATTTACATCATCTCAAAAACTCTTCCATCAAAATTTTACTTATATTTCTGTTGTCATTAGAAAAATGGATCCAAACCAAATCAACTATTTTTTAACTACTACCAAAATTTCTCACAAAATCTTAATATCTAACAATTTCAACATCCAAACTCTCAAAATTAAAATCAAAACTTCCCTTCACCAAATACCTTTCAAAATCCAAATTCACAAAACTCTAATAATTTTAATTTTCAAGTTGCTTACAATAATCAATTTTCTATTTTTCAACCACAAAATCAAAATTCACAAACACCTCATTATCCATTCCCAACTATGTTTAACCTGTCATCCTTACCGTTTCCAACTCACTTCAGCGCTTCAAGACCTGACTCAGAGGGTGTTGGTGGCTCTTCTAACACATCTCCTCAAATCCCAATACATTCTAGTTCAAATTCTGAATTTGCCAACAATCGTGGATTAGATGGAATCGATCTCAATAATGATAAAATTGAAGAAATTCCACAAGAGAGCATCCACTACTGGAAATGGGAGGAGGATGAGATACTCATCAGTGCGTGGTTGAATGTATCAACCGATCCTGTAGTTGGAACCGACCAAAATGGTGAGACATTTTGGAATCGGATCCACAACTATTGCGAAGAATACAACCTGATGATGAAAAGGGGAGTCGGTGCTACTAAAAAACGGTGGCATAAGATCAACAAAGTAGTTGCACAATTTGCTGGTTGTTATGTTCAAGCTACTCGCAACATAAGGAGTGGTTCAAACGGCGATGATAGAAAGGAGTTGGCATATAAAATATATGCTTTAAATTATGGTAAGAAATTCACTTTCGAGAGATATTGGAATATGCTTCGTTTGGAACAAAAATGGAGAAGCCAACTACCAATGCAAAGCGGAGGATCCAAAAGAACCAAGGTTACTTCGACTGGAGCATACTCATCGTCATCAAACCTAGAGACACCATTGGCTGGGGCGAAGCTAGACTAAAATTTCAGGGGGGCTGGGTTAAGTGATTTACTAAAAAATTTTAAGCTAAAATATTAAAAGTTAATATATAATTTCAACCAAACATCAATGTCAAGATATATATATATATATATATATATATATATATATATATATATATATATAT
>JASCZI010271881.1:97504-150287 GCA_036250425.1 Stylosanthes scabra
AAATTTTGATATAGAAACAACATGCATTGCATTAAGAATATCTTGAGATTGTTGTTGTAGTGCTTGACAAACAACATTAGTGATTCCCATAATTTCCTTCATCAAGTGTAAAGTGAAAACAAATTCAAATGACATTAATATTTTAGCAACGCCATAAGCCTCACCTCTTTGTGCATAAGTTGCTCCTTCTTCAATGACATTATTCAGAACAATGTTGATAGCAGTGAACATTTTTACCAAGCTACAAATAGAATTATAGTGAAAGCTCCATCGAGTATCCTCAACTCTTTGCAAAGTACTTACTTGATTTGCACCTCTACCGTTTCCAATTCATCATGAGCAATCAAGTTTGCAGTATCAATTGCTTAAGCTTCTTATAATTGATCATGTCTTTTAGAAGAAGCACTAACAATAGTGACAATAGAATTTAACTGCGTAAAGAATTCATGAACCTAGAGTACCTCTCTTGAAGCTTCCACTAGCGCTAACTGTAACCGATGAGCAAAACAATGTGCATAATAACGATCGAAAAAAAAAACAAATGTACATAATATGCTTGTGAAGAATCTTTAAGAAATAACGCTTGCAAACCATTCCACTCACCTCATATATTGCTAGCACCGTCATACCCTTGACCCCTAATGTTTTCAACTTGGAGATTATGGTAAGAAAGGACAAAGATCAATGCTTTCTTTAAAGTTAGAGCACTAGTATCAATGACATGCACAAGATCAAAGAATCTCTCTCTAACAAAACCATCTAAAGTAACAAATTGCAAAACAATAGCCATTTGTTCCTTTTTAGATTCATCTTTAGCTTCATCAACAATAATACAAAATTTGGCATCTCCAATCTCTTCTCTAATTGAATTTCTCACCTCAGTAGCAAGAATATGTAGAATTTCTTTTTGAACATCACTTGAGGTATACTTAGCAATTTTTGGAGCATTTTCCAAAACATTCTTTTTCACTCTTTCATTGTAAGATCCCAAAAACTTCAACAATTCAAGAAAGTTACCTCTATTGCTTGAGCTTTGGCTTTCGTCATGTCCTCTGTATGCGCAATCTTGAAATGTCAACCATCTGATACAATCTATAGATGTCCCTAATCGAATTCAATTATTTTCAATCTCTTCTGATGTTTACTTATGAAGAAGCCTGTCAATGTGTTGGGATTGCTTCATCAAATCATCACATGATTTTAGCGCTTTATGATGGAATGAGTTGAGACATTTTTCAATGTGATTAAGAAGAGCACATTCTTTTCCATTGTTTACTTTCTTCCAATTCCTGAAACCATTCTCAATAAAAGCATTTGAACCTATATTGATGGAAGGTTCCTTAGCAAAAAGAAAGCATGGAAAATAATATATGGCATCATCTTTTATAGAATATTCTAACCAAGATGGATACAATTTAAACCATGAAGCTTGAAAGCGGCGTTGATTTTTATTACCGGAAAACGAATAGCTATCAAGAATTGGTTGATTTGGCCCAACTTTGATATAAGCACGACGAATTTCATCTCTTTGATTTGGAGGAAACTTCCAAATCATTGGTCGCATTCCAGGATCTCTTTCTAATTGAAAAACATCTAGTTGAGACGGAAGAACTCGTTGACGCTTTGAGCTGTTTAATGGTTCCTCAAATGTTGAAGTAGTAGCAATAGAAGTATTTTCAATCTCTTGGTTTCTTTTTTTAAAAAATGTATCAATGGTCTTCAACTTGCCCATAATTCAAACGATCAACGAATTCCTAAAATTAAAAATGTACTCAGCAAAAGAATCGCAAATTACAAAAGTTATAAAATTGTTAATGGGAAAAAACAAGTATACAAGCAATTAAACAAATTTAGTAACAACATACTAGTATTCTAGACTTCGACTATAACAATTAATTAACAAACATAAAAAAATATATAGAAAATACATATTACATATATATGGTATACTGTACGCAAAATAAAAAATTAACCAATTAAGAGTCATATTATTCTATTTTTTATTATTGCATAGTTACAATACACAAAATCACAAATAAATTTATTTAAATTAAGAGAAAAAGAAATAAGACTTGTTTTATTTCTTCTATTACTTACCTATATTTGATTCTTGAATAGTCAAATACTTAAATTCCTAGTGACTTAATTTTTCTTGCTTCATGAGATGAAAAAAAGGAACCACTTGTTAAAGCCTTGAAGTAGAATAATATTTTAATCTAAAAAAAATAGAACACAAATTAAATAATAGAATACAAATGTCACCAATCAATAAAAGACAAAGAAGATTAAAAAGAATAAAACATATTCCATTGCTTTTTACTCACCTGAGAAAGAGAAGAGGAACATGTGGAATAGATGAGAGAGAATGAGAGTTAATAGGATTTGTTGATTTTTACTTTTTTCGGTGATAGAGAGATAGGGTTTTGTACTTTTGTTATTCATTGTTCTATTTCTATCTTTTAGTTTTTATTAAGATTGGGCCAATGTAAAGTTATGGGCTGTAATATATTATAGGGGGGGTACTGCCCCCTAATTCATATAGAAGCTTCGCCCCTGGCTGAAGATGCTGGTATTTCACCCGTCCGCCTGCAAGGATCGTAGAAGAGCAAGAGAATGGAAAAGGGAAAAGCACAAATGTCTGAAGATCTTAGTGAGAAGAAATCATCGATTGTTAAGAAACACTCTCTGATAGAGAATTTCAAGAACGCAAGGGAGAAGGAACTATTATTGAAAGAAAAGGAAAGAGAAGATGAGAGGGAACACCGAGAAAAGCTTATGTCAATGAAGAAAAATGAGTTACAGATAAAGGAACAAGAAATAGAAACTCGCTTATGAAAGAAATGGAGATAAATGCAAAGGAAAATGGATATGTAAATACTTAGCGCTGACATATCCTTAATGAGTGAGAGGAGACGTGCTCTTCATGAGATTGCATGTGAGAAAATTACTAAAAAGTAGTTTAGTTAGGTGTCTTGTATTTTGTTTTATCTCTGTTGTACTTTGTTTTATTTGTTGCATTATTTGTTTTATTCCAATTTGTAATGTAACCTTTAAATTTAATCGTCTATTTTAATGAACTATTGTCTGATTAACTTGTCGTTGCAAAATTAGTCATTGGAGAACTAGCCGTTGCAAAAACTAGCCGTTGTAAAACTAGCCGTTGCGATAGTTGTTGAATGCTTATAAATAGCAATTATCTATCCTATGCAATTACATGCATCACTTATACTACGCATAATATTTCAACAAATGGCAAGAAATTTGATGATATGTTTAATGAAGCTTTGCACTGGCATAAAAAGGAGGCAAGACAATTCATTAATCAATGACTGGATCGAGGAATGTTTGTTAAATGATTCAGATGAAGACGAAGAAGAGGAAAACATGCCTCTCCCCACTCCTCGTCGATGGATCAACAGAATTCGAGAATCAGGACACGATCGTCTCTACAAAGATTACTTCGCAAAAATTATAGTTAGAAATTTGAAGCTGTGTTATGTTAAGATAGGAGGGTAGTTATATTCAAAAAAAAAAAAAACGGTAGGAGGATAATTCGTGAATTGAACTTCGGATAGTCTTTTAGTATGCATTTGTGTAGTTTTATCAAGTGGAGTCTATCTTTCATATATGTAATGTAAGTTTATTTTTTAAATAAATAGTCATTAACATTATAAAGTCTAAAACACATTAATAAGGTAGATAATATAATTTGGCCAATAATAGCCAATAAAGAATGATCATCTAAAAATAAATAAATTATTTAAAAAAATAAAATTGATCATTTAAAATTTTAAAATAGATCATCTAAATAAATAAAATCAATCATGTCCCCACTCTACCTCACCCCATGACCCATTCCAACAATCCAATCAACGATTTCCCTAGAGGCTTGAACTTGAATAACTTCAAGCCTGCTGTTGAAGATGCAAAATCCAAGTCAATGCATGAATTGCATTGGCACCCAGAACCTGTGCACTGTGCCCAAACCATTGCATCATTATTTGTGCAAGGACAATTCTATCCATTAAAGGCCCTTGAAATTGAATTGGGTGCCACCCTTAACAATACATTATTAAAGGTTGTCCACAGCATCGGAGAATTGGTGGAGGACCCACACCGGAAGCTGATGCAATGGATGCTTTCGACGTTTGCAGAGACAGTTACGACAATGCAATTGATGCTATCCAGGAATCTCTTGAAGGAACAGTTCAACATCATTGACGCTTACCACATGATCAATAGCATTAACAGCAACACATATTAATAGCTACGATAATGCTTTCACTCAACACGGTGGTGGAGATGGTAAAAGTTAAAAAAAAGGAAAGGAAAACGACATTGGTATATATGACAGAGGTTAGAGAAGAAAAGGAGAAAAAGGTTATTGTTTTTCTTAGTTATTTTTTTATTTGTTATCTAAATTTTCTCTTAATCAAATAAAAAGGAAAGAAACGGCATTCTTTATTTTATCAAGCTTGAATAACAACAATGCTCCAAGTAAATAATAATAATAATAATGATGATGATGTTATCCTTAGCTTATTCCTTTAATCCTTTTTTTAATATAATAACTTAATAAGTTCACCATACGGCATACGCTATTACGCTAGCTACATGCATAAACGTACAAAATTTGACATTTAAATAAACCTTATTCTTCTTCCTTCATTCTTCATCTTCTACTAACCTAACAATTTTCTTTCCAACATTGCTTCCATTGAAGAGACCTACAAAAGCAGAAGGTACACTTTCCATACCCAATGAGATGTCTTCAATCACTTTTAATTCGCCAGTACGAAGATAATTTGATGTTTTTTTCATAAAATTTGAAAAGTGATGAATCATGAAGTCAGTAGCTATAAAGCCTTTTATGGTGATTCTCTTGTAAATAACATTTACTAAATCAAGTGATCCTGTCTTTCTTAAATCAGTGTACTCCGCTGTTGCTCCACAAATAGCCACTCTACCAAATGTGTTCATATTAGCAATTACAGCCTCTAGCATCTTGCCCCCAACATTGTCGAAATATATGTCAATTCCTTCAGGAAAATACCTACAAATGAAATAAGAGTTGAATGATAATATTATATGTACACACTTTCATCCATCTATATTAAAAAAAATTAAAAAAATTTCTGTAACTCAAATTTTCTGTGCTAAACTTCATTATCTTTGTGTTCAAAATTTTTATACTAGATTTTATTATTTCTATACTTGGTGTGTGGGCCTGTCAAGTAAAAAAATCATGAATAAATGTATAAATGTGTATACACCTAAATATATTCGGAAGGAAGAGTTTCTAGCCCCTTTGTTTATAAAAAAAATTAAATAAATTTATTCGGAATGAAATTCATCATATATTTTTTACTGACAAAAAATATGCACTATTATATATAAAAAATATTTTAGTTACCAAAAAAGAGTTAGAGTTTAAATTGCTCTTTTAAAAGATATTTCATTCAAATTAGTCCTTAAATTAAAGATGTTTATTAGTTATATTAGTTCATAAAAAATACAATCATCAATTAAATTGATCATTCTACAAATAAATGAATATTTAAAATCATGTGAATAATTAAAATCATGTTTTCTGTTTTCACCTCTAATTTCTCTTTTTCTTTACAAAACTTAATAAACAAAAAACACAAAAAAAAAAATACAAATACAAATTAAGCACACCTTAAGTTTTTAATTAAAGCTAATGGAATGAAGCATATTTATCCATTTAATAAACTACACCAAACAAAAATTAAAGCTAAGTCACCAAAAACTTCATCATAAAAAAAAAAACAAAATCAAAGTACTATTAGCAGCATTAGGTTTTTTACTTTTTTCCCTTTTTCTCCAACAACTATTTCATTATCGTGGATCATATATCATCACTATCGTTATACCTTTTGAGAGTAGAGCTTAGATCTTTTTCTTCTTTGTAATTGAATGCATCATCAAATCCTAGCTTTTCTTTAAGAAATACCACCTACATAAAATTCAACAAAGAGGTTACATAGGTGTTGTCAATAATCATATACATAACGAAGTTGGATACCAATTCAAAGCGTTAATGAGTTTTATAAAACATAATAGAAAAATAATTATATCTCAAATATATATGTTTTTTTTTTACGCAAGAGTTTTATTTTAGGTTTGTGTATATTTTTTTATAGAATTTTTTTTCTATAATCTTTATGTTATGTATAAAAGTTCTGATAATATGCTATGAAATTAATTTTTAAAAAACATTTAAATAATTCATAGAAAAATAAAATATTATATTATATCTCCAATATAATTATAAAGTGTTTGACCTTGTTGTGGCTTCCAGTACAACCAACAACATAGCAACCAAAAAGCTTTGCATATTGTCCAACCAAAATTCCAACGTTTCCACAAGCTGTTGACACAAAAACCTTTTCTCCTCTCTCGGGTTTACACAATTCAAAAAATCCCACATAAGCTGTCATTCCCCCATATCCTAAGAAAGAAAAAAAATTATAATTGACATTGTTCAAACATAAGTAATACTGATGTGTAGAGCAAAAAGAGATTTATTAGTAAAAGAAGAGTAGCATTTCACTACAGATTTAATTTCCGAGGGAGTAGCGGTTTTAAACCGTCACCAAACGTTGAACAATAATCATCAAAGTAACTATTTTAATAAAAATGACAAAATAAAAATTAAGCGTGAAGACTGTAGTAATTAAGTTACGTTGAATAATAAAACCTACACACTCTTTATCCCATGCTAGTAATTAAGCGTGAACACTATAGTATTTGCGAAGAATAAAAATTATTTTTAGTAAAGAAAAATTTTTATAAAAAATTTATCATGTGATTGCACATGTTCTTTTTAACTTTAGTAAAAATATTTGCTATTCATTTAATTTTACTCTTTACCAAATAAATTTCTATTAATGTTAGTACATTTAAAAGTTATTCAAAGCATATTTAACACAGTACTTTTGAAATATAGTCACTTTCACTTTGATACTTAGGAAAGAAATGAACTAATAATTTGGAATTTAAATTTGCATCGAAATGTTAGATGAAATAAAGCTGGCTTTATTTTAGGGAAACAATATCATCTTATGAAAAATCAATAAAATTTTTCTATTTATATAATTATATTGATATAATTATTAAAAATATATATAATTCAAATTAAATTGAAATCCAACATTAAAGTGATAATCCTCATATTTAGTCTTAAATTACTATTTATGATATGTGATCTTATAAATGCTAATATGATATTTTATGGGATCTAAAACAAAATTAAAAAAAAACCTAATATTCCAGTTACTATTGTATATGTACAGGACATTCACTTTAAGTGTCAGATAAAAAAGCATCTAATTGTATATATGCAGACTTCAATTACCTAGTTATGCAGATTGCAGAATACGAAGTTAGATTTTCCATATAAGGATTCCAAAAAACTCTCATAACTTTTTTTTTTTTGACAGAATAAAACTCTCATAACCTTAACATTGTTGAAGAACTAGCATGATGACACATGTTAGAGAACAAAAACGTGAAATTACTCTTCCAATGCCTTAATTAATTAAAATGTATAGTCAACTGTGTAATTTTGTATAGGTATCTATGTAACACAAAGTGCTTGACCATCTCAAAAATAAACTACTATGCATGCATGATAAAAAAAAAATCCGACAAATAGCAGCGATTTTAATCACAATGGTTCAATAAAACCATATAAGGCATGTAAATAATGATATAGGGAAATGTAAATAATTAGGCATGATATTTTTTTTGTTGACTAGGTACTAGGTAGGATATTTATTTATAACAAAAGTTGCATTGACGAGGTACCTAGAACACCAAGATGATAAGTGAGTGGAAATTCGGAGGAGTCTAATTTTCTTAAGATGCTTGTTTCTTTCACTAAACTGTACTCAGCCCAAGTGAATACTCCAAGAACCAAATCTCCTTTCTCAAACTTACTGTTACCAGAAGCTACAACTTTTCCAATAACAGGACCATCAATTGCCTGCAACGTTCAAACATAAAACAATACAAGATAGAATATATATTTATGAGAATTTTAAATCAAATCACTTCTCTTTTTAATTTAACTTTAATTTAAAAACTTGATTTGATTTTTATTTTTTAAGTTTAATTATGTTAGTGGGGATGGGGGAGGAGGGGTTTTAAAACTTCTTATTTACCAAGAAATGAAGAAATAGTAAAAGGTATATATATGATCCTCTTAATTAAGAAGAGTTTTTTAATGATTTGATTGGGTTAAAATCTTTCCTAAGATTTAGCCTAGCTATTTCTGTTCAACTAGTTTCCTTTGGCTAATAAACATACACCATAAAAAAGTGATTAGATAATGATAAGATATTATGTATTAAGATTAATCGTTACTTAGCCAAAAGAGTAATTAGATATGCGAGAAAAATTGTCCCAAAAAAAAAAAAGATATGCGAGAAAATCTATTTTTGGTATAAAAATTTAGGAAGATAGATGAAGCCAAAAGTGTTAAACCAACTCGTGTTTAATGGGGCCACCACTCACAAATAAAAACCCTTCAAATTCGAACAATTTGAACCATTAAAATTTAATTGGTTCAATTTTCATTTTTTTTCCTGTACGGAAACCAATCCAACCACATAATTTCATACTAAATACGCTGCCAAATAAATTTCATACCATCAATGTACGAAAGACAACCCAAAAAAAAAAAGGAACTACTCGCTTTTTTATTAGAATACTCTTATTTTTAAAACTTATTACGAGAATGCCCTTGTTTTAAAATTATTTACGTGGCTGCCCTCATTTTGCCTACGTGGCGACACGATGGTAGCTTCTCTTTTTTTCAGGTGCTGACTAGAGGCGCGGACGGAGAAGGTGCCTCCAACATGGAGGCGGCAACACGGTAGGCGCCTCCAACGTGGAGGCGTGGATGGCGTTGGCGCTTCCAACGTGGAGGCGCAAGTGCAAAAGGCGCCTCCTACATGGCAGGCTCTGGCCGCGTAGGCGCCTCTGACACGTGGCATACACCAATTTTTTTGAAAGTGTGTATTTGATATGCATTAATGTACCTGATTAACAATTTAATATATCCCGAAAGCAAACTAATGTGTTTAACAGAAAACACATAACCTGTTCAACAGAAAACGCATAATCTATTCAACAGAAGACACATAACCTATTCAACAAAAAACGCATAATCTGTTTCATTTAATATCAAATAAAAACATACCCATTTTAGTTCAATTAATTTCATTTAATATCAAATAAATTGGATTTTCGTTACCTTATTAGACAACATCTTTATAAAAAATTTGTTTGTGTCATCCTCGTATAAGTGATTAAAAAAAATGAAAACAACATATGGAAGAGTAATAATGTTATTTGTATGGGATGTATGTGTTTTACTTGAGCAAATGATTTGAACTATAAAAAGATATATACCCTTGATTATCAAAAATAAAAGAAAAAATATAGGTAACTAATAATTTTCAAACTAATAAATCATTCAACAAAAAATAAAACATTCAAAATTACTATTTATAGAACATGTATAATAGATGTTATAGAACATCAAAACTTTAGCAAACTTTATATTTTTTAGAAACAGAACATCTGAAACATAAAGAAATAAAACATCCAATTTAAATTGTTGGTTGATATTGACTGAATTTTTATTGGTTACCTAATATGATTGTAAATAAAAATAGAAATACCAAAATGAGAATTACGCACCTTGCCTGGAATTATGGCGGTGGAACTGCTCAAAGCATCTTGGGAAGGGCTAAAGCTTTTCATTCTGTTAATCTGAAAAGGGTCAATTGAGATATACAGATTCTTCACTATTATATCATCACTTCCTTCATCTACTAAGAGATTTAAACTCTCTGTTTTTACCTCAAAATCAGACTCTTTTGGTGCCTCCTCAATGTGATGCTTTATCACTACGTATTTGTTACTCACTTCCATTGTTATATATATGTGTTGTTTAATTTCTGACTTCCTAATGTATCTAGCTCTATCTCTGAAAAGAGAAAAAGAAAACAACAATGCATAAAAACTTGCTAATAATAGAAAACTATATCAATCTTGTTTAAATACTTAGTACGTACTTAATATGCATGCCCTCACAAAACTGACAAAAGAGGGTGACTAGACTAACAAAATGAATATATTTTCAATAAAAACAACAAAAAATATTATTCAACAAAAATAGAACCCAAATTCAATTAGGGAAGATGATTAATTATTAGAAAGTCTCTCTTACAAGTTAGGAAAAAAATACTAAAATTATCCATAAAGGATTCGAGCTAAGAAATAAATGAGTTTTCTTTTAATGAAAGATGAACACTATTTAACAAAATTACCCAAAACGTAACTCAAAACTATCCAAAATCAATGATTAATTAATGACGTTTGAGTAGTATTATCTGACTAAATCATTTTTCATTAATAAAAAATTCATTTCTTTCTTTTATAAGTAATTTTGTCTTCGCTTAAATTTTTTTAGGTAATTTTGATATTTTTTTATAAATTATAACTATTTTATTTTCTTAAAAGAGAAATAGGATTAAATAAAAAGTTCAATTAAAATAGTTGTTCACGTTGATACCCTAATTAGACAAATTTGAAAACATGCGGTTTATTTTTTTTTTTTTTTTTAACATGCGTTTTAAATGTGAACTCATCAGCCGTCACACGGTAGTTGGTATTTAGCCCATGAGATGGGATAATGTCGCCCCACCAAATGTGCGGCATCAGGAGCCATTCATCGGACATGTGAACTTAATAATTTAAAATTTTACATAATAATTTAATTAAATATATTAATTTATCAAATATTTTTTAATGATTAATTTAACAATATCAGTATTTCCGATGTACTAAAAATGTTTTCTATAATATAATGGAGACTCGTATATATAAAGTTATTAAGTTAATAATTAAAAATTGCATTAATATTTTTATTTTATTTTATTTATTTTTGAGAATTAAAGGGCGAGTTTGTATTGTTTAGCGGCAAGCGCTAATTGGCTGACGCAACCGAACAAACATAAATGTCAATCCTCAATTCTGAGGACAACTTGCTAATTCGCTCTTCAAGATAAACACAAACATCACTAACGAAAGACAACCACAAATACCTAGGGCAAAAAAATAAATAAATAAATAATCCCCCAAAAATAGCCACATATGGTGCTGTCTTTATATTACGAATACTATTTAAGGCAAGTTTTCATATTAAACTACACACATTTCAATATTATTAATATACACTAAAACGAATTATATGATCAAATTGCATTAAACTTACATTTCTATAGGGCAGGATTCTTGGTTTTTTAGAATCTGTTCAATCCTACCACGAATTCTGACTATTTTGCTTCTTTGAATTCGTGGTACTCTGCCACAGATTCAGCTCAAATGAATAATATAAGTTTCATCACAGGGTCTTTGGGTTTCACTACAACATTGCTTTTTTGTACCGACGGTTATTACCGATGGCTATTGGGACACGGCTCATACCGACGGCCAAGCCGTCTGTAATAATACAACGACCGTCGGCCAATGGGTGCCATGACGGCTTAATATTATCGACGGCTGAGCCGTCGCACCCGCCGCCGTCGTGAAATATTTATATTTTGTTAATATTACAGACTGCTAAGTCGTCGCTAATATTACAATAGTCGTCGGTAAGCCATCGGTAATAACATGTGATTAAAATTTGAGTTACCCAATATTACAGACGGCTAGGCCGTCGATAATATTACAGACGGCTAGGCCGTCGATAATATTACAGACGGCTCAGCCGTCGATAAGCCGCTGAGCCGTCGGTAATATTATATTGTTAAAATTTGAAATTCGCGCCTTCCTTAATATTACCGACGACATAATTATTAAATAAAACGCATCGTTTGATTGTCGTCAATAATATAATTACCGACAGCCTAGCCGTCGATAAAATTAAAGACGCATTTAAAACCGCGTCGTCCATCCCTCTTCCTCATTCTGTCCGTTTCTCTCTCTCTCTTCCCTTCCATTCTCTCTCACCACCGCCCCCAACCCTCCTTCTCTCTTCATTTTCTCCCTCCTCAGAGCTCCGTTCGCGATTCCGTCGCCGCTATTGTACTCATGGTGTCTTCCTCTTCGATTTAATCGGTTTACTTTTTTTTCGTGCAGTTTTTCCGTTTGTTTTTTATACCCCTATTTGTGTTATATTTTGTGTTTAATTTGTGCAATGTTGTTGAATTTTAGTGACATAGGTGCACTACTACTGCTGCGACTGCTGTTTTTGGAGGGTGGGGATCGTCCGTTGTATTGCGGTTCTTGACGTTGCCCATTTTTGCCCTACACTAATTAGGTTGGTTACCTTTACCTATTTAATTTAGTTAAAATTATTGGACACATAAGTTTGAAAATTGAATAAATAAATTATTTGGCATAAATAAATAAATATAAATTTGATTGCATGTTTAGGATAGAGACTTGAACAATTAGGATAGAATTGTAGAATGGGAGAGGAGAATGAATCTGTGCGGTGGCGTAGAGATCCTTCTGGTTTGTTTGCTGTGGAGATTGTTTGTGTTTGCTCTGTATTTGGTGTGGGGAATAAGGTGGTTTAGAATGGTTAGGTTTGATCAATGTAATTGCATTGTATGTTAATTGTTTGTGCAAATTATATTTGTTTTGCAACTTTGAATTCGTTTGGGGTGTTCTAATTAGGGGGAAACTCTGTCAAAATTTTTAAAAAATTATAGAAAAAAAGAAGACATTAACTAAAGTGGCTTAAAAATTTTACAAATGTAGGGAAAATCATACCACATAATAATGGAGCAATTTCGTTCGTGGATGTACGATAGGGTTTATTCAAATAGAGGGGGACTTAAACCGTCATTCATAATGGATTGGCCCAGTTCTTGGCCTATTGTAAGAGCCTTGATGACTACGTTGGGTTTGGAAAGATTAGGTGTCCGTGTATGAAGTGCAAGTGTACAAAATATAAAACTATTGAGGATGTAAGGGTGGATTTGTTGAGGAAGGGTTTCATGCCGAATTATAGAACATGGGTACAACACAGGGAAGGGAATTTGGATGACCTAACTAGGTATGGGCTTGGTGGATACGATGCAACTAATGAGGATCCCTCAATGAACAGTTGGAGTGACAACGTAGTTAGGTATGAGTTGATGGTTGCAGATACTTTTCCAGGACTTGAGACATTAGAGGAAAATGATGAAGAAGAACATCATGAACCGAATCCCGAAGCACAGAGGTTCTACGACTTACTAGAGTCAGTAAGGAAGCCGCTTTGGGAAGGTTCGGTATTTTCTCAACTCTCAATTGCAACTAGAATGCTAGCCATTAAGTCCGAAAATAATTATTCACAACATGCATTTGAACAAGTGTCGGGTCTGGTGAGAGAGGTGGCCCATGATGCTAGCGGAATTCCTAAGAATTATTATGAAGCAAAAAAGCTTACTTCTCAGTTAGGTTTGAAATCGATTAAAATTGATTGTTGTGTCAACAGCTGTATGTTGTATTACAAGGATGATGAGGAGTTAAGCGGGTGTAAGTTCTGTAACTCACCTAGGTATAATCCTAATAAACGCACGAAAAACGTTCCTTTTAAAAGAATGCACTATTTGCCACTAATTCCTAAGCTTCAACGATAGGGGTCGGCTTAGAAAGATGACTGGCGTTCTCCTCGACCTCGGAGAGGCAGAGGCTGGGACCTCGACTCCACCACCCACATCTACTCTGGTGGTCCCGACACCTTCCTTGTCAGAGGGTTTGCCTGCCACGCGGATGATCCCCACACCCGGATCTAGGGTTCAATCTTCCGAGACAGGTGCTCGTTCACAGATACCGACCCCTGCTGAGACCCCTACTCAAACCGCTACAGAGGACGATGAGCCCCCCTCCTGAGCCAGATCCGATGCCTTATCCCTCGGTTGACAATCCTCTGCAGGAGGGGGAGGATGAGGACATAGCTTTGGAGGAGAAGCTCGCTAGATAGGCTGGTCGTGTCTACCTCCGCTAGGACGGCGGTAACTGGTAAGAACATTATATTTTAATTTTTTAAATTACTTTAAATGTATTATTTATTTTATTTATCATTTACATCTTTTTTATTTGACTATATGTTATGAAATAAATGAAACAGTTGGAATAAGGTACGCAAGGGCACGACCAAGATCACCTGGGTCTTTGAGAATTACTACAAGTGGTTTGTGCTCCAGTTCAGCATGGCACCTCCTCACGCGGTCCAGTTTTGGTGGGACCATTGGAGGGTAACATTATCAACTTCTTTATATTTTACTATCTTGCTTTATTATTCATTTTTAAACCACTTGATATGAATAACGACATTTTCTTCATTTTCAGGCTTTTTTCCGATTACAGCGGGGATATGAGTACAGGATCTACGAGTCTTGGCGGATGAGAGCATCCAAGCGACTCCGTGAGATCATGCACGGGATCCGGAACAAGGGGGCGCCTCATGGGTGGATACGACAGGACTTGTGGGACCGACTGGTTGAGTTCTGGCGGCAGGAAGACTTCAAGAAGTTGAAGCAGGTCAACAAGCAGAACCGGACATCCTCGACGGGTGGATCACTTCAAACCGGGGGCTCCACCACGTACGAGGCCACCAGAGAGAGGATGGTAAGTTAACTTTAATGAGTTAAATATTAAATTGGCCCCTGAAATATGCGGCTACGATCAAATTGGCCCCCGAAATTTAAATGTTATCAAATCGGTACCTCACTTTTATGATTGTGACTCATATTGGCCCTTTTAAGATTGTCCGTCAAAAAAACTCTGTTGTAGCTGCTAATTATTCATGCTGAACTCTAATAACATGATGTGATCTGTTCGCGTTATTATAGTGCCAAAATGACATCGTTTAACGCCAAAGGAAGTTAAAATATCTCTCACACAACACAATGAAAGATAGATTTTAACTTCTTTCACTCTTAAATGACGTCATTTTGGTACTTTGTTGGCACGAACATATCACGACGTCGTTTTATTAGAGTTTAGCGTGGACAATTAACTGTCAAATTGGCGTTTTCCTTACGGACAACCTTAAAAGGGTCAATGTGAGTCATATTTGTAAAAGTGGGGGATCAATTTGTTAACATTTAAATTTTGGGGCCAATTTGATCGTAGCCCCAAATTTCAGGGGCCAATCTGATATTTAACTCTAACTTTAATACGTTTAATAAAACTTTAATCATTACGTAGTTACTTATTTATGTTTGTTAAGTTTAATGCATAATTGCTATTGTTAACAGGCGTTGGAGCTAGGACGAACACCCACGCAGAGTGAGGTGTTTGCGAGAACCCACACACGGAAAGAGGATCGGAAATGGGTGGACAAGGGATCATCGGATGTCAGTGTAAGTCTTAAACTTGATTAAAATTCAGTCATACACTTTACTTTTACAGTGTCGCAGGTACTAATCATATTTTCTTTCAGGATGCCTACGATGCAGAGTTAAAGAGACTGCAGGACGAGCGTTAGGCTATCATTGATGCAGGAGGTCCGGTGCCCCCTACCCCCATCAACGAGGCCGCGGTGTGGGCGTCGGTAGCGGGCGGCCGCAAGCGGGGGAGGGTTTTATGGGATGGGTGTGGTTGCCTCCCATAAATACCCACTGCTCTGGTCAGATCCTGACGACGATGACACCGCTAGTGGCCCACCCGACCTTAGAGAGCAGGTTACCTTGCTCAACAGGGAGCTTACACAGTAGGCAGAGGCGAATGCTCAGAGGGTAGCTGCTGTGGAGGCCGTCTGCACGGAGAAGGTGCGAACCTTGGAGTCCGCCGTGCAGACGCAGTCGCAGGAGGTCTTCGACCTGAGGAGAGCTTACTCAGACATGTACAGCTTCCTGACTCAGATGCGGAGTGACACCTTAGGTTCGATCCCAGACATGCCTCCCCCACCGCCTCCACCGCCACCACCTCCTCCTGCTCCATCACAGACTGCCCCACAACTGCCTCATGCTCTATCACAGACTACCCCACCACAGCATGACCAGACCACCGGATCCCCCCACCATGATGATGACACTGATTACGTTTGACAACGCATTTATACCGACGGCCTAAATAATTTAATTTTAAAAAATCAACGCGGGCATTATTGACGACCCAGACGTCGGTATAAATAATTAATATTACCGACGCATTTTACGGCCACGCTTGTTGACATGTGTTTGGGTAGAGAGAAAGAATTTTTTTTTATTTTAGAGAGAAAAAGTAGAGAGAAGTGAGAGCAAAATCCAATGGCACAATGGTCGTTCGAGGAAATTGCTGCCGACGATAGAAGAATCATGTACCGGCTCGACAATATTTCCCACGTCGCACATAATGTTAACACCGAGGTTAGCCATGTTATTTTTTTAATTGAATTTAATTAAAGTCATGGATTTAAATATGAATTATATAATGTTAGGCTCGTTTAATTTAGAGTTTAGGGTCTAATTACTATCAATATTTTTTAATTGTATTCGATTAAAGATGTGGTGTTACCGGGGTTGTTAGGCTCGTTTCATTTAGGGTTTAGGGTTTAGTTATTATGGTTTAGTGCTTAATTACTATTAATAATTTATAGCGTCCTAGATATTCACTATTAATATTTGTTTTCTTGTTACCTGAGGTAATAGTCGTTCATATTCAATGCAGTCTGTTAGGTGTATCATCAGTGTGCGTAGGAAGATTGCGATGGACCTAGATCCACGGGTTGAGCCATACGTGCAGCAGGCCGGGCTGCTCCCGGTTGCACGACTGACTGACTACTGGTTCAAGGTTGATGAGCCACTCATCAGTGCCTTCGTAGAGAGGTGGCGACCAAAGACCCATTCGTTCTACATGCCTTGGGGCGAGTGCACCGTCACCCCCGAGGACGTTGCATTCCAATTGAGTCTCCCCATCGACGGTGAGCCTGTTAGTGGCTGCCTGTGGGACTTCGAGACGCTTATGCCAGAGGGGACAGGGAGACCCCAGTAGGAGTGGTTCAAGAAGATGTTCGTGAGCTGCCCCTGGCAGGCAATCAGGATGCTTGCACTGTGACTATCACATGGTTCAAGCGCATGTTCGGAGAGCTCCCGAATAGGGCTAGCGAGGAGCTAGTCATCAGGCATGCCAGAGCTTACATTATGATGCTGCTGTCAACCGCTTTTTTTGAGGATAAGACTGTAGCACGAGTTCACCTCCGTTGGCTCCCTTTCGTCGTGCGCATCGACGACCTCGATATACGGCTGGGGATCCGCAGTTCTTGCCTGGCTATACAGGAGTCTGTGCCGACCAGCCAATAGGAACGTCGTTCAGTTGGCAGGTCCGTTGGATCTGCTATAGAGCTGGATATTCTAGCGGTTTCCGACCTTTAGATCTTATCGGTTCGACACATTCGAGTGGTCGTTGGCCTCCAGGTAACACAATTTATTTTTTGCAAGATTCAATTTTATGTATTCATTATTTTATGTTGCATGATTTCTTATCCTTTTGTGTTATTATTAGGTGGGAGAGGTATCTACTCACCTCCGACGAGAAGGAGATGCGAGTGATACATCACAGGAGACAGCTTGATTTGATGACCCTCCGTGAGGTTCATTTTAATTATTTTGTGCTTGTAGCATTCTATGCATTTTTAATTATTTTATTTGATGACCTTGCCTCATAAATGTTTTTCATGCTGCAGTTTGTCATTCTACCGTATCGGGTGGATGCGGTAGAGGCCGTTGTCCACCCTTCCGTCCTGCAGGCCGACCACAGGGCCCTTTGGACTTCGATTGTCCCACTTATATACTTCGAGACTATCGAGTGGCACCAGGTGGATCGGGTGATCCCGCAGTTTGGAGGGGTTCAGAATGCTCTTCATCAGCCACTCAACATCGACTTCATGTATGCAAATCATGGACGTAGGAGTGATCGGTTGTGGCCTCAAAAGTATCAGTGTTGGCACAGTTTATGGGCATCCAGGTTTACCCAGCTGTTTGACGTTGCACAGGCAGAGGATCCCGGGCCCTCTGCAGACTTCCTTCGCTAGTGGTTTCTCGCTGGGAAGAGGTACCTAGTCCCGGCGGGCCCATTCTATCAGCTACCAGCTGACGATATCCCAGTCGATGCCACACAAAGATAGTCTGCTTGATAAGGAGGTTTTTGACGATAATTTCATGCTTAAAAGGATGCCCTCATCAACACTTTTTCCACATATTTACTAGTGATTGACCAAGATTTTCCATCTCTTGCATAAATATATCCTTAATTGATTAATTTGTTAAATTAGCTTCCATGTATGTAAATTGTTTGAATCTTCTCACACTTGGTGCCTTGATGTGTGTGCTAGTGTATTTTAGGCCCAAAGTGTAGAGGAAGAGCCCAAGGGAAGCTAAAAAGAACAAGAGAAGCAAAGAGAATGGACAAAAAGCCAAAAAAAGCCCAATCCAGCATTGACCGCGCGCCCGCGCCCTCAAGATCGCGCGCCCGCGCCACCCTTACTTAATGGGGAAGTTTCCGCTAGTGGCGCGCCCAGGCCACCCTGTTTCGTAACCTCCAAGACAAGGACATCGCGCGCCCGCGTGACGGAGGTGGCCCGCCCGCGCGGCGGCGGCATAACTCACTAAAATGAAGGCTATTTTGGGGATTTCACTTTTCCGGGCCTTGGCCCATCCATTATTCAAGCCCAATTCGACCTATATGGGGGAGGAACAGCTGAAGCACAACAAGCATTCTCTCATTTCATCAATTTTAGCCTTAGAGTAGTTTTAAGAGATTTTTGGGAGAGTTCTCCATCTCTCTCATTTTCTCTAGTTTTCTCTTCTTTGTTCTTCACCTCTAGGAACCCCATTACCAACCAAACTCTTCTTTTACAACTTGTTTTGTGGATACTTGTACTCTATAATTAATGCAATTCTAGTTTCTTCTTCTATTTTGCTTTCCTTTACATATTGCAATTTCTAGTTTATGTTTATGCTCTTTTATGATTCTCTTGCTCTTGGTTGTTGATCTACTTGTTGCTTTGCTCTATTGGTTCTATTGTTAGTTTATTTTCCATATTTGCTACCATGTCTTTATTTCTTGCCTACCATGTGTTTGATGTTATGTTTGCTTTAATTATGGAGTAGTGATCTTGTGCTATGGTCATGGGTTGAGGTGTGGATGATCCTAGCCACTAATCCCTAAGGAAAAGATGGGTTAATCCTTGGGTTGATTCCGTTCTATAGACGCCAGGCTTTCGCTAGTGAGATTGAGTCCTTAATGAGGTGAAAATGGAGGATTTATCCATGTTCCAAAGACCAAGGACCGTTGCACTAGAATATGAGAAGCCTGCGACTTATGGAATGGTGTCGATCTACCCACTTTACCGATTGGTAGAGTGTGGCTCCGCGGGTTACGTGACAACCATCTGTAATTGGGATTAGTGGTGATCATGGGGACACATGATATCTTGGTCCATGGCCTAGCACCTTTTTATCAGTTTCTCTCTATATCTCTCTTTTAATTTTCATTCACTCACACACAATTGCAACCCCTGTTTTTTTCACAACCAAAATCGTCCCTTGCGTAACTCGTTGGGAGAACGACCCGAGTCTCATACTCGGTATTTTTGAACTGGTTGCAAGCTCTTGTGACAACTCATCTTTTGACGAGTCCCGTCCTTGCTCGGGACACAATATATTCGGATTCCCCTACAACGATATCAAAACTTTTTTTCAAAAGATAAGGGAATCCCGGATTAACCTTGTTGCGACACCTCGGGCGGGAGCCTCATCACTGCTCCACATCCACAGCGACGTGTCGTGCCAGATGTTCTGGATAACAGGTGACCGACAAGGAGGATGATGGTTGGCACGAGGACCACGGCTCGAAACTGACAGTGGTTGGATGAGATGATGGCTGACGATGCGCAGGATGCACCTCCGAATCAGCGCATTAGGCGCGTGGCCGAGGGGCGTGGACGGCAGAGAGGGGGGAGAGGCGTTAGAGGCCGTGGGGAGGGCAGTGACATGGCACCTACACAGCAGAGTCAGTGTGGTGCCAGCACCAGTCATGCACATCATGCGTGGACAAGCACACAGGCTGACCTCCCCTCGACCCCTCAAACCCAGGGGACTGAGATCCCCTCGACTCTTGCCTCCCCATCGTAGCTGTGGCTGGACAGGCTTTCTAGCCCAGGATTCCAGCAGGTGATTGAGGAGATACTGATGCCAAGTGACGATGGTTACAGGCCGGATTTTGATGGCACACAGTTTGATGGCTCTCAGGTTCATTTCGACCTGAACGAGCCTGTACCCGGTAGGTCCATCACAGGCCTTCATGGCGCTTGGTGGGACTCCTCATCAACACACGTGTCGGGTACATCCTGGGAGATCCCATTCATGGCGCTTGCATCTGTACCGACTCCACCAGCGTCACCCGCACCGGCAGAGCAGCCCAATGAGCTAGGAGCACGTGGGCGGGCTCGTAGAGTTCCACGTCAGCGAGGCTGTGGCACTGGAGAGCATATGTAGTCTTTTCGCTCTTTTCTTTACTTTAATGATGCGTAGCCATCTTTATGTAGTATATTACGTGCAGTTTTATGTATTTTCGTACGAAACACTTTTTATTAATGTATATTCATGTGTATTTATTTACATTCGCTTGTTGTCTTATTTTATACTTTTCTTAATCCCTAATCTACATCATTTTTTTTAAAAACCCTAAACCAAAAAAAAAACATTTTAAAAAAAGACTCAAGGGGAATCCGTGACAGGGTACCACGGATTCTACTTGATGAAGTCATTTGTGAAGAATCCATGGGAGCCTGCCACGGATTCTGTGAAAAGTTGAAAAGTTGAAATCCGTGGCGCTCTGCCGCCACAGATTCCACAGAAACTTCGTTTTGGTGTAATTTGATCATTTTATTTAAATATAAAACTAAAATTTAGATATCATGAATAATGGAGGGATAATGAGACAAAATATAAATGTTCAAATATAAATACTTAAATATCTATTACATCCGATATATTGTCATTTTTCATAAATTAAAGGATTTTTATACCTAGCATAACATACCTAGGTTTCGCCATCCATAATACCTTAAAAAGTTCATCATTTATAATTAAGAAAAGATTTTAAATTGAACGAGGGTATTTAAAAAAAAAAATTATTAAAATTTATGTCCTTATCCATTACGTGATTCCTTTGTGCATGGGTGTATTTATTCAGTGTAATTAGTTAGCAAGTTAGTTACAATTTTGTTTTGTATAATTAGTGTTAAGTGCAGTAAGCAGTTAGTTATTTACTGTATAAAAAAAATGTAAAATTAGTTAAAAGTTTCAGTTTACTACTTCATCAATAAGAAGCTCTTTGCTATTCTTCCAATTTCTTTCTCTGTTTTCATTTTTGCTCTACTACTTTGCTCAGACCATGATTTTGCCCAGTCCCAAAAAATTTCAAATTCTCTATGTCTCCACTTTCTATAAATAATAAATGGACTGAAATTTTAAAAATAGAAATCTTAATTTCAATTTCACAGTTTCTGTTTTAATTTTCCTAAACAAACAAAGCCTTCATGTTGTTGGATGCGAGCGTAAGCCAATAAAAATTATATATATATTTAACAAGGGTAAATAATTTATTTGTCTCAAAATCAAAAGGTAATAAAATTAAAAGGTGGTAGACTAATTAGTTATTTTCCCAAAATTATATTTTTTTTTCTGTTTTTAAATATGTGATACAAAGCATCTCTTTATTTTATGTACTATATAAATATGTATATGAGCTATTGACCACCTAACTTTCTCTTTTTTAGGACTCCTGCAAATAGGAGGATGTTTTATTTATAAATAAAATAAATAATATATTTATCGATGGCTATATTATTTGTACACTAAAATCAGTCATTAAAATTAGTCACTAATATATAATACATATCAAAATACAAAATATATATTGAATATGATAAAACAGTACTGCTACATGTACACCTATATTCACCAATCAAGTCAAACCAAGCAATTCATCAACTCCCTCACTCACGCGCGTGAATATCACGCTCTCATTACCCACAGATCCCACACTCACAACACGTTCGTCTTCTTCTTCTTCATCACCACCTCTGCATCCACTTCCACCTCCTTCTCCGCCTTACCTCTTCCTTCTCCTCCTCTTCCTCCTCCTCCTCTTCTTCATCTTCATCGTCATCACCACCACTTCTGCCTTTTTCTCTTCCTCATCCTCTTTTATCTTTTATCTTTTATCTTCTTCTTCTTCTTCTTCTTTCACGACCGTTGTCTTCTTCTTTTCTACTGCACCATTGTTGCTGTTGTCGCCATTGCTAGTTTTTTCTTTATTTCTACTGGTTTTTCTTTGTCTTTGTTGTGTCATTGTTGTCGCATGGCTTTCATTATTATCATCGTCATCATTTCTTCCTTTTAGATGAAACACAAATTGAGGAGGAGGAGGAGGAAGAGGAGGAGTAGAAGGAGGAGGAGGAAGAGAATGCTTGAACAAAATTTTATAACTGTCACAAACAAAATTTTATAATTGACATGAACAGGTTTTTATCATTAATATGAATAATAAATAAAGAAAGAAATAAGACGCCAAAGAATGCTTGAGAATAAGTTTTGAAAATATGTTCGTGGTAATTTAAAAGTATGTTCGTTGTAGTTTAAAAATATGCTCGTGTTAGGTTTAAAAACCTATTCATTTCTAATCTTTGAAATGTACTCTTCATCAACATGACACAAAACCTGCAAAAAACAGAGCACAAACAGATTATTAATATTAGAATGAACATAAAATTTAAAGCCATCGATCAGATTTTGAAAATCAGATCACAAAAAAAAGGATTGATAATTATAATGTACTCAACAGGATACAAAACCTGCAAAAGCATAGCACGAACATATTTTTATTATTATAATGAACAGAAAACTTAAAGCAATCGAAAATGTTTTGAAAAATAAGATCACAAAATAAAAACATGTTTGTGTTAGTTTTAAAACCATGTTCGTTTCTAATCTTTACAGATTTTATTGATGAAAACAAAGGGAAAAAACATAACAACTCAAAAAAGACAATGCAAATAACTCTTTCGCACATTCAGAATAAAAGACAATTGAAATCAATTTTATCACATGAATTAACAATACTACAGTGAATAATTGAAATCAATCGACGATCAAAACAATCAAAACATAATTTTGAACTCAATTGAAAAATTAAGGAAAACCTCCACATTCTCCTCTGGTGTAGAATTCGAATCCAATTGGTAGATAATTAATGGATTTGAAATTGAGTCCTCCATCACTCGAACTCAATTTAGAGGGAAAAACGAGAAAGAAGATGAAGAATAAAAGGATAGAGAAGGAGAAGAGAAGAGAAGTGGATGGAGAAGGGAAAGGAAACGAGAGAGAAGAACCTGAATTTGAAGTTGAGAAAGATATGTTGAGGGGCGTGTGAACTCAAGTGTTTAGTTAACAAAAATAGGTGTACAGGCATGTAGATTAATTGATGATAAAAATATATATATATTTATGTATAAATAGTTGATTTTAGTGACTGATTTTAATATGCAAATAAAATTGTTAATTTACCAATTGGTGTGCAAATAATCAACTGTTTGAAGAAGGATTTGAATGAAGAAAAGAATAAAGAGAACCTTAGCATAACGCAAGAAGACGGCGAACGAAAAAAATGCCCAAAAAACAAGTCTAAGTCTATTGTTTGTGTGTTTGGTAGAGTGGGATTATTTATGTCTTAGGGCGTAGATCTTTTCGGTGTCTATTTGGGTTAGGTTTGATGTACAAGAGACTACTGAGGTCTTTCTCGAATCATCTATGATTGGTTGATTTTTTTTATATTTAGGTTGGTCTTTTATTCAGCTGAGGTGTGGTGTTATTAGAATGGTGTCTAGGAGCGGTATGTTATATATAGTATTTATTTCATTTTGGTTGTTGTAAATATTTTCTCTTTCTCTTACTAGCTTAATGGTTGAGAGTTTCGCTTAACGATTTTAAAAAAAAGTGAGAATGGGTGAAGTCACAAAATTCCATTGTAAACATAATAGGAGGATGATGAATATTTGAAATTTGCATAGGATGTGAAATGAATTTGGCACAGGTTCTTTGCGATTCCATAAAAAGAGAAGCATGATTGTTAGGTGGTTAATGATATGTTATATCTGAGGTGAGATGATTCTGGATATAGGAGACTACAATACATGCTGGTGTTTGAAAATGGTGTTATTAAATTCAACGACGTATGGCTTGGTGACGGAAGGGAGAAGAAAAGAATGGAGACCCAGAGGTGTAGCTAATGAATTCACATATTGGTAGATTGCAATAGGGTGTTGTATTTATTTTTTATTTATGTTACTTCTGCGATATTGTGTATGACAGTATGAGTTGATTTGTATGGAATCTTGCGTACTCAGTAATCATGTTTTTTTTTTTTTGACATTGGTGACTCATAGTCACCCTACACCCCACACACACTTCATTCTCCTTTCAGCACATGCTAGGATTCGATCATAGGCTTTCTTGCGAGTGCAGCTACTAGTGGGAGCCAAGCTCACCACTTGGGCTATGCCCTTGGCTGCAGAAAATGAAGAAATTTCAAACATGAAAATTTGAAGAGAAGAACAAAAGTATAACACTTGTGAATAATATAAATAAAGACAAAAAAGAAAAAATGTTTAATTCCTCTGTTAGTTCATGTAATTTTATCAATTTTTTATTAGATTCTTATATTTTTTTTTCCTTTTAAATCTGTCTTGCATCATATTAGATTGAGTAGTGCTACGAAACATTAATTAGGGAGCCAATAAGTTTAATTAGAAATTATCATCTGAAATTAAAAAAATATCATCTGAAACTAAAAATAATTATCATCCGAAATAGATACAAGTTATCATCTGAAACAGAATACCATCGGTAACCCTAAACCCTAAACACTCACCCACACAATTATCATCCGAAACAAATACATTTTATCATCCAAAACAAAATACAATTATCACCCGACACTAAAAGACTCTCCTCCTCTCTCCCAACCAGCGCCTGGAAACGTCGTTGCAGATTCGACACTGTGCTCTTTCTTTCCTTCCATGGCAGAACCAACGCCCCTCAATTTTCTCACCCTTCTACTTCTGTGCAGCTTTTACCGTCTTCTTGAATCTGCTTCAAATCTAAGTTTTCCTTTCGTCGCAAAGGCTTAGTTGGAGGAGGAGGAGGAGCGGCTTTTCCCATTTCTGTCTTCTTGGATCTGTTTCAAATCTGACATTTCTTTTGTGGCAGAGGTTTAATTGGAGGAGATGGAAGGTTCGGCGGAAGAAGAAGCAGGAGGAGGAGGAGGAGGTAGCGGCGGCGGCAGCGTGGGTATGGATGGCAGTGGCGGTGGAGAAAGGAACTAGAATTAGGGTTTCACCCTTTGATTCCATGGGCTTCTATTGGTTCTGTATAACACAAAGGGACTAAGATTAGGATTTCACCCTTTGATTCCTTGGACTTCCATTGATTCTGTATAACACTTGCTTCCTAGGCTTCTTCTATCAAACTTTGTATAATTAAGTCTCAATTATGATAAAAAATATTAAATATAATAAAATATTTCATTACATAAAATAAATATACTTATGACACAAGTTTTAAATAAATATATCCTACGTAATGAAATATTTCATTATATTTAACTTTTTTTGGTCACGATAAGAATATAATTATAAAATTAATATAGTGTAAAAATCTAATTAAAAAGAAAAGAAATATAAGGACTTAACTAAAAATTCGACAAAACTGTAAGAACTAACGTAGCAATTTAAAAAATTGTATTTAGGTGGACTTATGTATCCTATATATATATATATGATGTCATCCAAAATATTACTCATAGAAAATTACTTTTTCTAATTTTATTTTGTTTATAAAATTTTGAGAAAAAAAATTAAATACAAATCAAATACGTGTACATACATCTGGTTATAAAATATTATATCAATAAAAATAACTTATTTTTATATTAACTATATAAATAATCATTCAAGAAATTAAATGCAAATTGTATAAATCTTTTTCACATTATCAATACTTAAAATTAGACTTTTAACTCAACAATTTTCTTTCCAATGTTATTTCCTTTGAAAATTCCTACAAAGGCTGAAGGGATGGTCTCTACACCAAATGAAATGTCTTCAATCACTTTCAACTTGCCACTTCTTAGATAATTTGATGTTTGTGCTAGAAAATCTGAATAAATATTCAGAAAGTCACCAGCCAGAAATCCTTTTATGGTGATTCTCTTGTATATGACATTCAACATGTTTGGTGATGCTCTCTTCTTTGTGATATCATACTCAGAAATTACCCCACAAATTGTTATTCTACCAAATGCATTCATATTATCAATTGCAGCCTCTAACATCTCACCACCAACATTGTCAAAATATATGTCAATTCCATCGGGAAAGTACCTAGAATAAAATAAACAATATTAATGGGGGGAAAATAAATTGAAGTACTATTTTTTTACCCATTTCTAAATATATAGATATTATTGATTTTATGACAAGCAAGTTCTTATAGATATTAACTAACCCTAATTAATACTAATACTAATTAATCCTAATCACAAAAAACTAAATATGTCCTTAAATATCAAAAATTAATTTTTACAAAGTCAAGGGGTGAAATCATAATTTATGAATGTTCATAATTTTTTAAGACAAATATTCCCTTTAAAGTTTAAACTATTGAAAACAAAGTCTACTAATAAAGCATACCTCTTAAGAGTAGCGTTTAGATTTATTTCTTCCTTGTAATTGAATGCATTATCAAACCCTAGCTTGTCTTTGAGTAATGCGACCTATAACAAATCATTACATATGGATTAGGCCTTGAATTTAAAAGGAACTTGTGATGTGTAGTAATTAGAGATAAAATAAAATTGTTTTTGTTTTGATTTGCTTTGTTAATTTCAAATTGTTACGGACCGGTCCTAGGGTCTAATCACCCGAATAAGACAAAAATAGGCTTAATATAACAAAAATAGATCATATCTCTTAATAAAATAGAATATGATCACGAAAAATCATATGAAATTCTCAACAACCCAATACCATACAAGCAAGAGATAATGTTGTCTCAAACTCTCTAACCCTAAACTCATTATACTATATGGAATTCTTTAGTTCGTATTCGAGGACTCCTAGTTAATATTACACACATATAAACCCGCCTTCATCATCGAAGCTCCCGATAACGCCATGGAACCTCGACTCCGAAGTTATATCCCCAACCACTTGGTGTCGAACCTTTGACCTAAGGACAAGAGAATTGACCTTCCATTTTTTTTCATCGAGTAATCTCCCTCCTTAACACAAGTCATTTAATGTTAGTAATAATAATAAAATAAGAACATTCAACTACTAACCATTCTTATTTATATTGCCCAAAAATTTTGATCAATATTTATACTTTGCCGGTGTAATTGAACCTTTTGTTTATATATCGGTTTGTAAAAATATGCTAATTAGTGAAATGGTGGTAAAAAAAATAATGAGTAAAAAACAAATATGTCCTATTTTTTTAAAATAGACAAAAGTATCCCTTACTTTGCTAAAATACAACTATACCCTCAACCTTTGAAAAAATTAGACACTCCTACCCTTCTGTTTGTCTAAACCATGTGAGCGTTATGATAAAATGAGACAAAATTGCCTCCCATTTTGTTGACAAAGGGGTAGGAGTGTCCAATTTTCTCAAAAGTTTGGGATATGGGTATATTTCTGTAAAGTGGGGGGTAATTTTGTCTAATTTTAAAAAAATCAGGGATATATTTGTCTTTTACCCAAAAATAAATTATGCTGAGCATATAATACTACTTTAATAAAAATTAATTGGGACCAAAATGATGATAATGTTAAACAAGTGACCTTCTCTTTTGTCCCAGAAGAGCCAACAACATAGCAACCTAAGAGTTTTGCATATTGTCCAACCAAAGTTCCAATACTTCCGGAAGCTGCTGAGACAAACACTTTTTCTCCCTTTTGGGGTTTCCAAAATTCACATAAACCCCCATAAGCAGAAAGTCCACTAAATCCTGCATTAATAAAATCCAAAAGGAAGGAGGGTTACAATATATAATATCTTGCATATATAAAACTAAAAAACAATATAGGTAAATTATCTTGGCTTGTTTGCTTGTTAACTTTGGCTTGAATATGACCTGTCTTTATGCCAATGTCGAAGGGAATAGACCATATACCATTGAACTTTACTCTCCTTTTAGATCAAGAATGTACTCTCAATTTTTTTTTAAAAATGTAAATTATTTTGGATCCTATAAGGCATATATATTACCGAGAACTCCAAGATAATAGGTGAGTGGAAATTGAGAGGGATCCAATTTTCTCATTATGCTTCCTTCTTTAACCACACTGTACTCTGCCCAAGTGAAAATTCCCACAACAAAATCACCTTTCTCAAACTTTGCATTACCAGAAGCCACAACATTTCCAACACTAGGACCATCAATAGCCTGTGAAAGCAGTGTAAGAAAACAAAATATTTTGATAGAATAGGGCAAAGAATTAAAATAATCCTCTAAAAGATAATGTATTATTTTTGTATCATTCTTTTTATAGGGCGTTAAATAAAGTTCGAACCAAAAATCTCTTATAACAAAAGAAGAGAATAATGTCATACCAGATATAGCTCATCCACATTATTCTTATCATTGTATTTGTATCCTTGTAGGATCCTAAATAATATATATATTTATTTTGAAACGAAGGAGAATCAATATTGAATTCTCTGTACAACAAATAAGAACTACCTGGCCTGGAATTAGGGGGGTGGAATAGCTGATAGCATCTTGGGAAGGGCTAAAGCTTTTCATGCGGTTAATGTGATAAGGGTCAATTGAGATATACAGATTCTTCACTATTATATCATCACTTCCTTCATCTACTAAGAGATTTAAACTCTCTGTTTTGAGCTCAAAATCTGACTCTTTTGGTGCCTCCTCAATGTGATGCTTTATCACTACGTATTTGTTACTCACTTCCATTTGCTCACTCACCTCTGCCTACTTTAATTTCTTTGCTGTCCCTCCCTCCCTGTGCCTCTACGGCTCTACCAGCTGAGAGTAAAACAAAGAATACATGCATGAGGCATTTGAAGGACTTGTTCAACTCCTCAGGCATAACATCTTCATTCTTCTTCCACTCCATAACAAAATGGGGATGTTTTAGACTAATCCATCCTCTTAAAGCAAAACAACATCGTTTAGATTGGTGTTGTGATGTCACTTAATGGGCCAAATCACAATTAATGGAGGGATTAATATAACTAATTTAAAACTTTTGAGGAACAAATTTGATCTTTCAAATCCAAATTGGTGTGTTTTACTTTTACATATGAATTTGAAAAATGCTAGGTGTATAAACATTTTGCTCAACCAAATCTAACTAAACTAATATAATCAAGTTATATATAATATGTTTATACATCTTTATTACTTGATAAGAAGATTTGTACGTATAGCATAGCATCACCCACTCCTCCCCAAACGATCCAAATCATAGCAATATCACAAAACCATATAGCAAGCTGCATTATTCTACAACAAAATTTATTTCAGTGATTAATTTTGACCAAGGAACATGCACCTTAAAACTGACCTTTGAACGTTACTAGCTACAAACACGATAAGTGAGATTGTTGGTACTGACGGAAAAGAACTGCGCAAGGGAGGAAGGAAACTAATTATAAGAAATTGAAGAGACAACTATCATTCCGCTCATAGTTATTGAAGGAAACTGGTTCAAAGAAAGTGAAGTCACCACCTACTATACGGATAAGATAAGATATCTTTTGTTGGCTTGTACTCTTGTAGCATCGTAGCTGTGTTTAATCCAATCCTATTATAAAAGCTCCACGTTAGACATTCATGGCCCACAATACAAGATTAGTCATTATTTAATTTACAATTTTCATTATTCAACTCCATTATTTAAAATATCTAATTTACTCCTTCAAAATTTTAACTTCTATCAAATTAGCCACTAATATAAAATGTTAAAATGTCAATGTGACATTTTGTTAGGAATAATATTATTGGACTATAGTCTAATTAGATTAAAAATTATACTATATGTAATAATTTGATGAAGTTTAGATCGAATAAAAAATTTAATTTTTCTCTTTGGCCCTTTTCAAAAGATTTTCTCTCTCAATTCTCTCTATGATTTGACAATTCTTTCTCTCCCTGATTTGATACTTAATCGTATGACATTCTCAAGTAATGTAATGTTGCTTTAAGCATAATCATATAGAGGTATTAAGAACACATTTTAATTTTTATATCAATGTAAAACAATTAACTAAAATGGTGAATGCTATTAAATTTCCTCTAAAATAGAAAGTAATTTAACTCTTATGACATATTGAATTTTTATTGGTTCATAATGGATGACAAAATATAGTTAAGTTTATCTTTTCATTTAACTCTAGTTATGCTAACCTAGTTTATTAATTATAGTTGGACCATTTTACAAATATTTAATATTTTAATACAAACCCCATTTTAAATTTTTATTTTTATCAACCCTCATACTTATTTAAAAATACAAAATAAAAAATAGAAACAAAGAGATATTCTTCACTTCTCATCCCTGTCCGTCGCGGCCCCTTCCATGTTGATTAGGGTTTAACTGCCCCAAATTATTGAGAAAATAGCACTTGCCAGAAGCACTAGCAGGGAAGAAATTAGGAGTTTCTGAAATTGGAATTTGATATACATGCTTTGCACTGCGATATTCTGAAATTAGGAGATATCATTTGGGTTTATTTGAATTTTTTTTGGGTTTTGTAACCAGTAAACTTCTAATTCAGCTACTTGTTTCTCTTCTCTCTCAAATTCACAATACTTGATTTCCTTTTAAAACCCTTTAAATCTTGTACCATAATAATCACATTCACATACACATTTGTCCTAATTAAAATTCTTCATTATCCCAAATTAAACTCGTGTGTCCCTCAATATTCTACAACGTTTCCTTCTTCTCATTTCAATTCTTGTTCGTTTCTTCTTGGTCTCAATTTTTTATTTTTTAAAAAATTATGTGGATTGGGGAAAATGAAAATGAAAATAGCAAGATGCATGGGTCTTGTTAAAAGAATAAATTTATGTGTACTATGGTACACACTTGTGCATACCATTTAACAACACAGAAAAATATAAATATTAGCATAGAAAAATATAAATTTTTGTACTAATGTTTACATTTGTCCGTATTACTAAATGATGTATACATGTGTATACAATGATACTCTAGTATTACCGGTATTAAAATATTAAATATTTGCAAAATGAGTCCAAGTATAGTTAATAGATTAGGTTAACATAACTAGAGTTAAATTAAGAAATAAACTTAACTACACTTTGCCATGCTTGTGAACAAATAAAAATCTAACATGTTATAAGAGGCAAATTACCCTCTATTTTAGAGGAGTTTGGTAGCATTCACCAACTAAAATAAGTCTAATTAATAATTTTAGAACACTAATTTCATCATCATATTAAATTCTTACTCACATGTTGGAGTTATTATATCATCCAGAATGGGGCTCAAATCCATCGTCCCAACTTCAAACCAAAACTACAAGACCCTTTCACTTTGATCAGCTACCCACCTTTGTGAATAACGGCCTTTACACCAAACACTAACACCAAGATACCTTCAAACACATGGTTAGGTTACCGGGAAACCAGCCATCAAAGTGGTTCAATTCAAGATAAAAACCTGTTGGCAGCGAACCAAGAAGCAAGCCAATTGCATCATGATAGAGCAAAAATGGTATACAGAAGACACAGACAACATAATAAAGCACAGTTGCAAGGTTTGACTTGTATAAAAATCTAGAGACTTTTACAGAAAACGACCAAGGAAACCCTTTATCTCATCGATATATGGCAATCGAGTAGGAATTATGTGACCACAATCATGTTCAATTATAACAGAAGAACCGTCATCATACAGCGATGCAAGTTCCTTGCTTGCTTGGTTGGCTATCTGCCTGTCCTTACCATGTTCATTTCCAAAAATATGAAGTGAAGGGCACTTGATGACGCCGCATTCCATCTCCTTTAAATTGAGAGCAAAGCCTGAGCATATTATTACAAATTTGAAGTCCATTTCACCTTTTAGTTGTTCTTGTTGCGCAGAGATTAAAGCTGCCATCGCCGCTCCCTGTGAAAATCCCAAGATGCCGTCAAATGGCCCTTGTTGGGAAAAAACGTTCTTCAAGTGTGACAGGGAAGTACCATATCCATCCGTTTGTTGCTGGTATTGAAGTGGATCGAATGGGCCTTCTGCTACCTTCCAATTAATATCACTACTTCCATCGAAATTGGGAGCTACTAACCATGCATATTTCTTCCTGCAATTCTCCGAAGGTGGAGGTGGACTAGAGGGTAACGGAGATGATTCACAAGCCACATCTTCGGCCGAAGTTGTTTGATAAATGAATGACAACTCATGAGGTGCATCCACGAAAACAAATTCAGCGATTTTCTTTAGTTTTTTTGCTAACGAAGATGTTCTTCCCTTAAAACTGGAAGCATTCTGCCGAAACCCGTGCAAGCATAAGATTCTAAGCTTTTTGGAGGGCCTCACATCTGAAACAATATTCATTAGGATGTTCAGAATTACACATTTTTGGCAAAAAAGGTGCCTCTTTATATTGCCAGATCTTAGACTTTAAGAAACTTTCTAACAAAATTAAATAAGGAAACAAAAATTCAGCAAATTATGAAGTTGTATGTTAACTTAAAATTTGGCAAAATAGTTTTGAAAGCAAGGTTGGTTCATGCAATATTGGATCACAGACCTTACCATCTCCCTTGGGCATTTGAGGTGATACTGTAGCATTTGAAGATGAATTTTGCAACTCAGCACCTTCTAATGGGGTTTTCAATTCACCATTATCAATTAACTGCATTGAACTAATAGCTTTGCCCTGTTTCTGGCACAGCTCACAAACATACGATGCAGCTTCATTCTGGTGAATCACAATAAAAACAGAATTCAGTAGCAAGAGAAAACAGAAGCCCAGAAAACAAACCAAAATAACTAAATGGCTACTTGTTTTTCAGTTACAAAGGGGTCAAACATTCATTTGACTAAAGTAGCAATATAATTCTTGTGAACAACACTCAGAAAGTGTGTTTTCTCATTTACAGCAACAAATAGGCCAAAAGAGGCTTAAAGTAAATATAACATAGAAAATAATACAAAATTAAGTTCTCCACAATATCAGTCTTTTTAGAATCTTAGAACAAGCAAATAATCAAGAATGCTAATGTTAATGAAGTTTTGCAAACTTAACATGCTGGCAAAGATAAGCTACCAGATCATACCTGACAATTATGACAAACCAAGACAAGCATTCTACAATGAGTACATCGGCAGCGTGAAGAATAATCATCAAATGAACAATGACAAATAAGGCAGGTACCAAGAACATCGGTATCTGAACTTCCAACAGAAATCCTGCAGCCATGGAAGAAGAAATCTGCATTTATCCAATATTTTTACAAACAATAATAACCCTAGTTTGACCATCTTTCAAGATTACAAACTCTTCACAGCATAATATAAATCAAGACCTAGACAATGAAGCCACCATTATGTGAAAGCCCAAAATGTTATTGCCAAAGGAGAATTGAGCTGGCTGAGAAATAAACTTGTGCAGTCAAAGTTATTCATACTACAGATTCGGAAAAAAAAATCATGGACCAGTCAACCAAATTGCATATTTGGTTGTTAAGTTCAGTTACTTGAATAATATTTAATAAACAGCAGCATCAAAACCCAGTCTACAAAAGCATCTGAAAGATATAATGTTCTGTACATTTAATCCAAAAAATAAGTGCTTGGTTAGAGGATCTAGAGTTTCTTAAATAATTCCATTTGAAGTTGTGGTCTTTAAACATTCCAAAAGCACCTACTACTTTTAACTTTTTTTGTGTTGATAAAACCTACTACTATAATCTTTATGAACGACTAACGATTTGATGTCTTTTTGATATTCCAAATTGGTGAATTCTAACCAACCCTCTCTATATGAGAGGGTAAGTTACCCTCTCTCACTTGATTTCTCTTTTTTTCGTTGCATGCCCTCTGAAACACTACCGTCACATCCTTCAATGACTATCGCAACTCCACTCTTTCCAAAAAGGGACACCAAGTGAGAAAAATGGAATCGTGGCGGTGATTGGTGTTTTAGTTGACGCCCTCTGAAGTACCATGTTCGCAAAGCACCAACTGTCCTCCAATCACCGCCATGATTTCGTTTTCTCTCAATTGGTATCTCTTTTTGAAGAGAATGGAGTCGCGGCAATCATTGGAGGACGCAACGGCGATGTTTCATAGAGCATCCAGCTGAGAGAAAGAGAAATTAAGTGAGAAGGGGTAACTTACCCTCTCATCTAGAGAGGGTTGGTTAGAATTCACCTAAATTATGACAAATGATTACAAGATACTCATGAACCAGTGCCCAAACACAAGATACTATGAACCAGTGCCTAAATGCAATCTGACAGTTGAAAAACATACCGGTGATCAAATACAAAATTCTTTCCCTTGAAAAAACCACCATCTGGGAATTGCTCCAAATACCGTTGGATACCGCCAAACAACTGCAATTAATCCGAAACAGAACTGATCAGCAGCAATAAAACGGGGTTAGGGGTTAAGAGGATCTTTTCTAAGGTTTTGCCAATTTGATTAGTTAATAAAAATACTAGTTAAAGGACAAACTACATGATATTAACCCATGAGACATTAGTTAAAATATTATCCCACTTCAAAACGGGGTAAAACAAAAAAGACTAAAGGTAACAAAAGTTCAGGAGTTTACCTGAAACACATTCTCAAAGCCAGCACCTTTAGACTTAATATATGCAGATGCCATTTCACACCTTATTCCTCCAGTACAATACCTATAACAAGCACCATTGTCAATTTGTAAAATGAAGACTGCATGGAAACTACTACCACCAGCCCGCAAACCAACAATTAGATATTTACAGGAAAATAACAAAATTCTCACGGGAATGTTAAATTACCCAAAATCCAGAGTAAGATAACTTACATAAGGACGTGTTTTCCTTTCAACTTCTCACTATTATCATCTATCCATGAGGACAAATCACTATACTGCCTAACTTGTGGATCCAGAGTTTCAATATTTGGTGCATGGAATTTCCCAATTCTTGTTTCATACAGATTCCTTGCATCAAGTAACAAAAGGTCGTCTCTTGGAGTCTTCTGATCTAAAAAATTATCGAGATTACACAAATAAAAACCTCAAATCCAATCCCAGTTCTAGAACCATACAGAAACGTTAAAATAAAATGAAAAATAAGCAAATAAACAAAGGGGGAAAAGGCAAGTTTATTTAATCCAACATAACAAAACAAAAAGACATACATCAAGGTGAGGAATTTATAGAAACTTACCAGCATTTTGAAGAGAAGAATGAAACTCAGATGCAGAAAGGTGTCTTCCAGCATTTGAAATTTCCGGCGACTTTAACAGGGGATGAGAACTGAGAGTAACAAGTTCCTACAAACAAAGCAGACATATATCACTAAGAAGTGCTGAAACTAACTAGCAATTAGCATTGCAATAACAATTCATGTTGCCCAAGCTCATGTTTCGGCACCCATAAAGGAGGAAGTAATCAAGATAACAAAACCCAAGGTCGCAAATGGAAAACAAAAAAGTTGACTACATTCCACCGTAACAGATAGCTATAGCTTTGTCATTGCTAGTAAATCCAAGATAAAAAGTTATGCCGACATATCTAATTCAAAACTACAAAGCAAAAGCAAAAATTGCAACTATGCAAGGCTAATCAACACTTCTACTTCTAGTTTATTCCTCACTAAAACATCTAAACTCTTGTTTTCAATCATTGAATTGGATTAGGGCACCTGAATTAAAAAATAACTCAACTATTTCATATGTATATAATAATTTCCAAAGACCAATAACACTAAGAATAATGCAGATATTGGGATGAAAAAGAGAGTGACCTCGACAATTCGAATGGAGAGAGAAGTGAATCCACACTCCTTGGCGACCCTATCGTTTAGCGGCTCATGACAAGTAGCAAGCTTGAAATCAGTGGTTTCGAAGACAGGGTCCTTGGCCTTGAGGGCTTCAATGTGGCTCTCCAAGCTCGACAACTTGCCACCAACCTATCCATCGGAAACAAATCAACAAAAGAAAAGAAGATCAGTTAGGGAAAGGGAAAAGAGAGAGCATTGGGATCTGAGAAGAGTTAATTAGTTAGTTACAGTAACATTGACGCCGCGGGAAGAGAGGCGGACGCGGCCGAGGAGGGAGAGTTGGGAGCAGTTGGATTGGTAAAAGGAGAGGAGGTCTTCGAGATTGGGGATGTTGGCATACTTGTAGTAGAGAAGCACCCCGTATTGGTCTCTGTCTTTGTCGTCGGACATGTTCCAAGGCTTTATGTTTTTGTGTTTAACACCACCGCACCTAAACCCTTCCAAACTAAGATTTTACTCGCATGACTTAGGTGGGTGGCGGGAGCCACTTAGAGCTACAAATGGGTCGGACTTTTAACCCAAATTTGACCCTAAGCCCGTCTTTGCAAGTAGACGGATTCTGGTAGAGCTAAATGTGAATGTCAATCTCTCAAATCACAACAAATTGGCTTCTCACTTGTACTATGTTGATAATTTTGTGAATTTTTCTTTAAAAAACGCTAATGGTACTCTATTTAAAGGTAGTTTTTTTTCTTTTCATTCTCAAATAACATATTTTGATAGTATTGGCACAAACAAATATGATATTATTTTATTAGAGTCTAATGTGAACAATTAACAATTATACTAATATTTTTCTATGGACATTCACAAGAAAAAAATCAACCTAAGCCACATTCACAAAAATGAATGTTCAATTTGATACCATTTGAATTTTAAAAGTTAATTTGCTCATAATTTCAAATTTCAAATATCAATTTGATATTTAACTCCATACTGATAGATATGAGTTATTTCTTAATATTGTATTTGGTTTAAGATAAATAAAAAATAATTGAAGTGATTGAAATTTTAATCTTAATATATGATTAGTAAACATAATAAAAAGACTTATACTAATTTCAAGTGAAAATGCTGTCTTTTTTTTTTTTGTTGAGATTATGGGGTTAGAGACCCAAAAAGGAAGATTACATAGAATCTCTCAACCTAAAATAATCAACACTATCTAAAAATATGGAATGAGAAATATCAGAAGGAGGGACATTAAAGAGATGTAGACCAGGATATCAGGGGTGAAATTGGTTTCACGAAAATATGTCTTTAATATAAGTTTTGAATTCTACCTTTAAGAATATTAATATCTTAGATAAGAGAAGAGCAGGGTTGAGAAGAAGCATAACCAGATTTAATGGCCATCATCAAATTAGATACAATGATGATAGATTCATTTAAAGAGTAATGGCAATCTGAAGGCCTTTGATAATTTTGCAAAGCTCAATCTGCAGAATAGGGCAATTTTCCATATTGCTAGAGAAGCATTTGATAAATTGTCCCAAATCGTCTCGAAATATCCCACCACAAGCCGCATTATTATTGCTAGTAAATTGAGAACCATCAACATTCGGCTTAATGAAATGCTCAAGAGGGGGAGACCAACGGATTAACTCATTGTTATTACGATTTGAAGCATAATACAAGACTGACTTGCTTGCAGATTTGATTATCTCATTAGAACAAGCACGAATCGACATGGAAACATCTTTGTGAAACTTGGATATTCCTTCAAAAATTCATTTATTAGGCATAAACCAAAGGGTTGAGGTGCCTAACTCCAAAAACTATAGCCCGGTCATGTTTGGTAGATAAATTGAACAAGAACCACTCATGACAAGACATAGAGAAGAAAGAATTATCCCAATTAGGAGGGAGAAGAAGACACCAAATACTTCTAGCATAGGGACAGTCTCCGAGAATTTCATCGATATCATGGCATCTAGGGCAGGAGGAATGGTCAGTCATATGGCGCCTATTTCGATTAATGTTTGTCAAAATCAGATCAAGAGCCGCCAGCCAGAGAAAAGAACGGATTCACTCAGGGCCTTTCCATTTCTAGATGATATGAAAGTGGCGATCTGGGGGAGAAGGGTTGTTGTCCAAGAAGGAGTAAGCTAATTTGAGATTGAAAGAACCATCAGAAGAGAGAGCCCATGCAACTTGGTCATTATCTTTCCAAGGGGAAGGAGGAACTAAAGCTAAAACTTGTTGGGTAATATTTTCCGGAAGCTCATTATTGAGTTAAGCAACATCCCAAAATCCTAAAACATTCAAGAAGTCAGTTAGATTTGTATTCATCTCAATTACCTGAGTAGCAGAATCAACAAGGTTCCCCACAATAGGAACCCAATTATGGTTCTAGAAATTTATTGTTGAACCATTTCCAATACACCAGATAGTACTGGATTCAACATCCTTCCAGGCAGCACAATTACCCTTCCAAAGATTAGAATCGTTGGATTTTCTTTTGACATATGGCAGTGTATCGCTTCCGCATTTATACTTGGTTCACAGAACTATAGTCCAAATGATATCTCTCTTCTCTACAAAGCTCCAACCGAGCTTCATCATAAAAGCATGGTTCAAATGTCTAGCATGCCTGATTCCAAGGCCACCCAAGATTTTAGGTTTGCTAACTCTTTTTCAATTAATAAGATGGGTCTGTTTGTTAAACTTAGTTTTGCCCCCAAAGAAATTTTCTGCAACAAGAATCAATAACATTACAATTATACGCATGGATGTAAGCTGTTTGCATAGTATAAGCAGATAAAGAAGTAAGGAGAGATTTCACCAAAGTAGTCTTTCCTGCTAAAGAGAGAGTGTTTATTTTCCAACCGTTGAGATGAGATTGAAGTTTGTTAAGCACGTTCTGATAAGCATTCTCGGTTGCTTTCTAGTGGAGAATAGAAACCCCCAAATACTTTCCCAAATCTGTAGACTGTAGTGATAGAAAATTGAAGAAAATTGCATATTTCTTCGCTGACTGTATGTCCCACATTATTTGAGAAGAAGACTCGAGTTTTTTTGTTGCTAACTTTTTGCCTAAAGCTGATGCAAAAAGCATCCAAGATTTTCTTGATTGGATTTGCTTGTTCTAAAGAAGCTTTCGAAAAGAGAATCAGATTGTTCGCAAAACAAAGATGAGAGAGGGATGACCATCTCTACTAAGCTTAATAGGTTTCCAAAACTCCATATCAACAACATCACTAATTAGCTGGGACAACCTTTCAATACACAAAATAAAGAGGTATGGGGGTAAGGAATCTTTTTGACGAATCCCCCTTGAATGGAAGAACTCATCAAGGGCTTCACCATTCCATAAAATTCTCATTCTATCATGGAGATACACACATTCACCAAATCAATGAATAACTGAGGAACAACAATATCTTGGAAAGTGTATTTGATAAAACTTCATTTGAGTCTGTCATAAACTAATGGGTCTCATTTGGTTCAAGTTTAAAATACCATTTAGTTTCTATCAAGACAAAAAATCTCAAATTTTAATGAGGCTTACGATATGCATTTAAATGTTCTTCAAAATTTCAATTGTAATTTTTACATTTTAGATATGGACATTTTGGTTGTCATTGTAGTTCACCAAGGCCTTTAGTAGCGACCAGTAAATAGAGATAGAGTGATGAACTTGCAATGTTATTACCACACGGACAAAGGAAAATGATAATATTTGTGTTTTGGGAATCTAATTAAGATAGAAAAGGATGGAATAGAGTTGAATTGTGCTAATTCCTAATATATTCATTGCGATTCCTAACAACCAGAAAGAGAATCCATAGTTCTAGGGAAATTTTAAAATATGAAGAAAAAAATTAATTCCAACAAAATTGAGTTAATTAACCATGTTATTGATTTATCTTGGAGCAATGCGTTTTATACTCTTCAAGTCTTCATGTTCGTTGTTTTTCCCATTCATCCAACTTCCAAACAAGGTATAATGGAAAACTTCCTTTCTTTTATTTTCTAATATAGTAATGTCACATGTATCATTATACACATCAATACATATTATTATTAGCACGAAAAAATATAAATAGAATATAAATTTTATTTATCTATACTAATGTTTATATTTTTCTTTGCTAAAAATATATGTACAAAAATGTATAATCATACATGTAAATTAATTTTTTTCCTAAACCAAACAAAGGCTTTTTGTCTTACTCTTTTATTTAGGCGCAATTTCGTTTAAATTTTAAAAACTAAACAACACCTGAAATGATTACGGGTAAATAATTTCCTCAATAGTCAATCCCAATTCCCCATATAATGGCAATTACCAAATAGTATTACTACTTGATGATATTCTAAAATTTCGTTATTTAATTTAATATTTATAATAATATTTAATTTAACATTATGTATTTATTTTAATACTAATTTATAAATAAAATAAAAAATAAAAAACATACATACAATTAATTTTATATAAAATTAATATTTTAATTCATTAGATTATAATTTAATTAAATATATTAAATCATCTAATGTTTTTTAACAAATAACTTCATGTGAAATTGATTGCACAATATTTCTTAATAAAAAATCAAAACAAATAAATTAATAAATTACGACTACCAAATATATTTCATACCAAAATATCAATCAATTTTTTACCATTTATCACTTACTAAGAAAAGAGTTTCCTCGTATAAATTGTAAATACCAAAATACCCTAATTAAAAATTCCCCACCTCAGTGCTGCTACTACTACTACAAAAACTTTACATTGCAACACACTAGAACTCAAGAGACAGCACGAGAGAAAACAGAATAAACATAAAGCAACTTTTTCTTTTCTCCCTTTTTATCTCTCAAGTTTCACTTCAGACTCCGCACTTTTCAATTCAAAGTCTTTACTACTCCTTTTGTCACTATGGCATCGGCATTCCGGTGGTTAAGGTCCGATTTGACGCCGAGATCGTGGTCGCTGATGCGGTGGCCGGAGGCCCTGGCGTCGTACATAACGCCGGCGTGGTCGCCGCGGAGGCTGATAAGGTGGTCGGGCGTGATGGGGCTGTCGATCGTGGACGAGGTTGTGTGGGGTGTGGTGACGGCGTTTGAGTCCGTTGCCCTTGTTTCAATGCTCTGCTTCTTCTTCTTGTTTTGTGGCTGCACCATCTGAAGAAATAAGAATCTTCAACAATCAAGGTTAACTTAACTGTCCGTTAACGGCGTTAAGTTAAGGATCGTGTGTTTCTGTTCTTTTTGGTCTCCCAATTCAAAATGAAAAGACTGGCTTGAGACACTGACCATGCCCGTGAATCTCGCTGTCTTATTTTTGTTTGTTTCTTCTTTTTTTTTTTTAAATTTTTTCACTCAGCAGTAGTTAGTACTTTAGTAGTTACTACTTACTAGCATTTCTTCGTTAACTTCGCCGATATATTTTTTGTTTCTCTTTACATTTTGTATTTTGTAATTGAAATTTTATGAAATGGTACTATTAGAAGAGCATCTTATTATGAGTTATGGTATGTGGAGCTTAGTTCTTGGACACTAGACTCCTAACTAGAGAAGTGAAGGTTACAATTTTGTCTTTCATTAGATAAAATTAAAAATACTAAAATTAACTACAAAAGATTTGGAATAGATAAAACTATATCCCTAAATGACGAACTCCATTTGTTAAAAAATAATTTCAGCCGTTAACGCCACAATTGCCACTCTCAGCTAACGTCTCTACATGATGAGAGACCACAATGCTCTCCATTAGTCTATTGCCTCGGCTGCAAAAGGAAATTTTGTTTAAATTATATATAATTTGATCTTGAGTAATGATTGAGAGTTATAATTTATCATCTTGATTTATTTTTGTTGTCCTATTATCTTGATATATTTAAAAGAATAATATATATATATATATATATATTAAAACATAAAAAATATTCAATTCAAAATATTCTTTATGTAGAAGTTAAAAAGATAACTAGGAGAATATCTTGGATTCTTAATATTTTCTTTCCTCTTAGTCTATAATTTTGGGGAAAAAAAACTATTCATACGAAATAGAATTCACCAATATAATGTGTATTAGAAAATTAATTTTTGATACCTCAACGCAAACGGAAAAAAAATGAAGTGTGTGTGTCAATTTTGTAAAGGATACGTATGCAAACTACATAATTCAAATTGTGATGTAGAATGGCATGGGCAATAATTTGATTGATGTTGCTCCCTTATTAAAAAGGAACAAATGTAATGGTGATTGAAATTCAACTGATATCAACTACTTCCATAAATATATATATATATATATATATATATATATAGTTGTGGTGGATTCCAAGCTGTGAAGTGATGAGTCAAAGCTGGTTTAAGCAATTTAGTACTCTTGATTTGGATTTAAATGCCAAATGGTGGAGGGGAAGATTCAATTTAGTACTCCCGGGAGACAGCTAATACAATTAATTTTAATAAAAGTTAATTAAGACAATAGTTGCTTTTTTTTTTTGAATGAGGTAAAACTTTCATTAAAAAAAAGTCAAACGGCATTTACAGATTACAAATAGTCAAATACCATAAGATTTATATCTAACAAATAAAAAAATAAGTATATGTTCTAATGAACTATTGTTTGATATGAGGTGTAATTTTTAATTTCATATAATTTTAAGCGGTAGAAATAGAGACAAATCTAAATCTTTTGTGTTTTAAAGTCGACACGAACGTGCTGCCCTGTAGTAATAACAAATTTACTCAACTATCGGAATTTGAATTTCATATTACAATAACTCATTAACCAATGATAAAATCTTAAATTAAACTTAATTTTGTGCGCATTAGTTCTAAGTTGTTAGGATAAAAGTTATTGAGTAGAAGAAATATCAATCAAATGATGCTAGGTAGTTAATAAATTTTTGACCAATAAAAATCAATAAGAGATAAAAATTTAATAAAATGAGAAAAGTCCAACCCATAAAAAATGAAGCCCAAATAAGTAATAACATTTTAGACTTGTTGGTTAGTATTGATTATCAAAATATTGGAAATCAAGACTTTCTCATATCCATATTGCTAAAAATAAAAATAAACAGTATATAATAGTCTGATAATAATATATTTAACAAAAGTACAGAATCGATACAATTTATTATTTTTTACCTATATTTACCCATAAATATTTGAAATTATTTGCTAAAGTACCATGTTGGACTACTAAACTAAATAAATATGCTAACCAGTTAACTAAAAGTATTACCAAACATAAATTAAAATTGTTAGCCCTTAAGTTTTTATATATACTTAATTATTCTACAATTTCCTTTAAAGAATGTTTCAAATTTTTATTCGATGAAACCAATACTTAATTTAAGGTGCTAAGGCTTAGTTTGATAAATTTTTTATTTTTTAAAGTTTAGCATTTATGTTTGATAAATCAAACTAAAATGACTTTTATTAAGAACAAAAGCAATAATGGTGTTTGAAAAATAAATTTAAAAATTTAAAATAATCATAAGTAAACATAAAAATAAGAGAAAAATTTGATATTTATTAATATTCAGTGTTATATTGGCTTTTTTAATTTCGAAAAACACAAATTAACTTTTAAAAAATTTTCTTAAGTGCTTTCAAAATATTGATAATTTTAAAAGCTAATATAAAAGCACATATATAATTTTTTTAAAAAAAAATTATCAAATACAAAATGAGGTACTTGCAAATGGCAGAATCCTCCCCAAACGCATAACAAGTTGGAATGAAATTCATGATGGGTTTTTTTTATGGTATATGCTATGGTGAAAAGGAAAATAATGAAAAAATGAAAAAAAATTTTAATGAACGATCAAATTTTAATTTTATAAAGTATTTTATTTTATTTTTATTTTATTTCTTGTTAATTTTTAAAATAAAAGTAAAATAACTCTTCACTCTATATATAATAAAATTTCTTCATCATATAATTGTCATTTCTTTACTATCCGTAGCTCACTCATCAGTCACCAAAGCCCGAATATGGAGTGGTGTTAACCTAAGATATGGGCCATGTTTCTCTGTTGATGGGGTTTGAGAGGGTCAAGCTATACAATGCTTTCTGGGAAAGAAAACTGATGGGATTTTTGGTTGAAGCAAACTTGGAAAATTAAATGAAAAACCGACACCAATTGCAATAGATATTCAAAATTTCAAATTTTATATTTGGGCTCAAGATCCATTTTAAAAACAATGAATTAAACCATACATGCCTACCATGTCCCAAACACCAAAATCTATAGATGCCCACATGCAGCCAAGGGCATAGCCCAAGTGGTGAGGAGGCTCTCACTAATAGCTGCACTTGCAAAAAGAGAGGGATTCGAAACCCCCATATGCTGAAAGGATGAATTTGTGTGAGTGAATGAATGTGTGTTATGAATAGATACAAAGATGAATTTGTGTGAGTGAGTGAATGTGTGTTGTGAATAGATACCCACGTGTATTATGTATATATTAAAAAATACTAAAATTATTCAAAAAACATTCAAACATCCAAAAAATTATTCATAAAAAAAACGAATTAAAATTAAAAAAACAAAACAAATTTTATATCCATAAAAAGTGAATTCCGTCCGACAAAACTAACCTGTCACATCATACCCACTGCAACCTCTACACTTTTCTATGGATCAAGTATATGAAACATCATTTGCATACTTGCTTCATCAAGGATGGTCAATGTATCAAACTGTGTGGGCCCATCAAATATGATAACGAGTTTTTGTAAAAAATATTGCTCATCCTCCTTAAAATGTGATTTTGTATGCTTCGATAAATATCATATTTTACTTTTTTTTATTTTTACCTTTAAGCTTAAATATAAATAAAAGATGTAGCCATTGTTACCTTTATTCGTAAAGGTCTTGGCAGTTTGGCACTTGTACATTAGATCACGTTCTAGTTTTTTGCCGACAGACTTAAAAACAAAATACACATGCTATATTTATTGGGAAAAAAAGGGAACAAATGGAAAAGATTCTTGACGTTGAAATCTTGTAAGTATGCATTATATTGATTGATGTAAAGGTTGGGCTATGGAGTACCATACAATATCAATATGAATCATATCAAACTTAATCGTTATATATTCTAGCATCCTTGTGTATTTATCTTTGTTACAATAAAAATCGTGTTTGAATACTGTTTTAAGATCGTAATAATACTATTTTTCTCAAGAATTTAAATTAATTGAACAGACACATGAATCATTGTCTTTTTAAAAGTAAAATAAACATAGAGATAAATATAAAAATATATTGAAAAAGTTTCTTAAAAAAGTCAAAGAAAAACTAATCCAATTGGTATATCTTCACTTCTATATTTCCATCAGATCATAATAATATAGTCGAAAAGCAACTATGGGTATGTTGCGTAAATATATATATTAAATTGACTACTAAATCAATCTAAATTAATTGTTCGAAATATTAATATATATATTTTTTTGGTATTGTTCGAAACACAAATATATTTACGGAAAATTAGCTCTTGTGTAGGTTTTTTTCCATTATTAGTAAACAATTTAAGAACCAATCTTGAGTTTTGGAAGTCCAAAATTAACCTATTATTTTTTTTTTTGTTAGAGAAACAGGGTCTAAGCCCAAAAAGAAAAGAACCTAAAAACAAATTACAAGGTAGCCCCAATTTTATCATCCCTAAGGATTTTCAGAATCTCTTGGGGAGTCCGAAAACACAAAATGGTGTTTCATATATATATATTTAGTTAAGCAATCAGCGCAATTGTTGTCCTCCCTATAAATCAGTACAATGGAAACATCCCAATTTCTACTCTTTAGCTCATGAATATTCCTAATAGAGCTATTGGGGTGTTTTTCCAGATTCTTGTTGCGGTTGATCCTCTGCACGACCACCGTGGAATCCATCATAATTCAACTTCACGCATCCTATTGGATGGGTAAAAAATAACTTTTTTTTTCCTTCAAGGTATCTCCCAAAGGTTAATTCTCTCCAAATATTAACATAGAGATGGGCCCAATACCTATGGTACAAAATGTGTGTCAAACAAACCCAAGTTAAAGTCCAAAAAAAATACCCCAAGTTAACGGGAAAAAAACACACACCCAGTTTACCAATTTAGAGTGGGGTTGAGCATTTTGACCAAAAAAGAGTGTGGTTGAGCTTGAGCATTTAGAATTCAACCTCAAAACGTTTATTCATTCCTTACCTACACTTATTTTGAAAACTTATTCTTTAAATACTTCTGTTTTCAAATAATTGACGACGCTGCCTATGTTTAATCACGGTTGCAGCTGATTTTTTTTTTGGCTTGCTGATTTGGAGGCGCATTTGCGTTTAGCGGAATCTCTGTGGAGGCGTAGAAGTGGCTAGCGCCTCCCTATGAGATGACGCCATTAGCAAAAGCACATTCAGGGAAGAAACGACTTTGCGAAATGTGCTTCTTTGTTGAAAAACGTTGAATCCTTGCCAAACAGGGGCAGCTGCGTCAATTATTTGAAAACAGAAGTATTTAAAGAATAAGTTTCCAAAACAAGAGTACTTAGTAAAATAGCCCAAAATGACAAAATACAACATAGCCTACCAAACTAACACAACTCCGAAATAATAATAACAATAAATAAGGAGAATTCTATTATAAAAAAATATATTTGAGTGAATATATATAGATTTATTTAAAAAAAATATTAAAAATAAAATTGACATATTCACATAAATAAAATTTATCTATATATGTAAAAAATGAATATTTATTTCTTCGTTATTTTAAATCTCTACTGCTGTATTTTTATGCACGTAAAAGTACAGTAATAAGATAGATTTTGGTTTGAATATATGTATGTACATGTACGTGAACATTTTTTTTTGGTTTGATGACAAGTGTGAGTGAGAGACATGTGAATAATAAGGTGAGTTAAATGTGACATGTCATTTGGCAGCACGTGGATGATCCAAGTGCATAGATTCATTCATGAGGTACCATCTGATTCTGAATTGCAGAGCAGAAAGCGACAACCCACGAAACATGGCATGTCTGCATTCCACGTGTTGTACCTAATATTATCCAAAACTATAATATAAACCTTCTCTAACAACACCCGCCCTAGAATTTCCCAAAATTTTGGACTTCTTTGTCTTACCTGACCACTACACCTTGCTGTTCACAATTTATATAACAAGTTTTTTTTTTTTATTCAAAACCAAAATTATCAATTTTTATTACCAATATTTGGAACATATCTTGGCAAATTTACTTATGAAAAATAATATTCACGTATTTTGTAAGCTGAATTCCACCTGATAAGATTATTCAAAGCATGGTAGCTAGAATGCATTAATAAAAATACACGTTCAAAGTTTTTTTTTTATAAAAAAAAACGTTTATGCGTCTTTGTTATTTTCAACGGTTAAGTAATATTTTTTTCATATAATTTTAGTTGAAAATCAATATCATCTTCAAAATTTTTTTAAGTTTAAAATTATTCTTAATGTTTATTTTATATTTTATATCATCCTTTCATATTATAAATTTCTTTTAACAAGAAAATTGTTCATTAAATTATATTATCTTCATCACCATTTTTTTTTAATATAATCACCACCAACAATACTAGTCATTTTTTAATAATTATAGAAAATTAAATTTTAAGTTTAATATAATAAAATTAATATTGTTGAATTTTAAAAAGAATTTAAAAAATCATTTTAGTGGTATTGTTGATAGTTATTATGTAGAGGAAAATAATGATGGTAAAAGTGATTTTTTTCGATCGTTAATCACTCACCAAAAATCTAAGAGGGGGGTGAGAGGTTCAAAAAAGAACAAAGTCTCAAAGAGTACAAAGAGTACATCATCAAATCAGAAAACAAGAAAATAACATCAAAATCTAAAAACATAAAAACATAAAACATAAAACAACTAGGATACTCCAATAATTTCACCAATTCTAAAATCTAACATCAAGCCTTTCTTGAGACATCTCAATATATTCTTTAATCCAAACATTTTATGCTTGAACCACTCGTCCTGATACCTCCTCCTGAGATACAATATTGTTCTCTTCATGGCTCCATCCGCAGCATATAAATCCATGTCTTGTATAGAATCTCATTTCTAATTAGATAAACTTAGCTATCTTCAATTTTTATTCCCTTCACTCTTTTTTTCAATTCAATCAGCTACTTTTAGTGAGTAGTGATTAGTCTCCTGATTGCTTTCTCAAGGGGTATATCTTTGTTTTTGAACACACTTTTTTTCTTTTCGATTAGTCAAAGTACTCACAAAATGACTAAAAGGTGAGTGAGTAAAGTTTAGTACCTCATTATGCGCCTATTGCTGGAACAATTTAGATCAACACAACACCCTTCCCAGAGTAATGAGCAAGTTCTACATAAGATGGTATAGGCTTCTTCAAATTACTTCTTATACTCTGCTGTCTACTATTCTTTCTGTCCATTCATTCTTCCATTGATTGTATGCTGCAATAACTCTACTATTAGCCTCTTTAACAGTTAGAGTTTTATTCTTGAAAACCGCCTCCTTCCTCATATTCCAAACTAACCAAACAACAACCTTCCCCGTACCGCCTAACCCTCTAGCATTTCAAAATAGCACCTTCATCTAAAAATATTATTGTAACCTGACCTTAATTTCCGGGTGGCTAGTGACCTTCCCTGTAAGCAGGGAGGCTTCCTTCCATGCGTCAACTTCCTCTGCTTGCGTTTCTCTTTCTTCCTGTCAGAACATTTATTCAGCACCTGTTCCTCCTCACTACTATCAAAGAGTAATCCACTTTTATCCCACAGCTTCTTAGATTTGAACGCCTCTATTACATCTTCATTGTCTCAGGATTCCTCCAGCTCCAATTCCTCCTCCACACTATTAATCTGTCGAAAGCTATCACCTACTGCTGATTTGCCCCTCAGCAATGGCCCATTTTGACCATCCTCCCATTGATCCCGATATCCTCCATTCACCTCTACGTTCTCCCCATACAACTCTGCGTCCTCTCCATACAAGCCTGCTACCTCACCCTCAAGCCATTTCATGTAACCAACGTCCTTATTAATGCGGTACAAGGTCTCGTCGCTATCAGTGCTCGTCTTCTCACCTCCTGCCACGGCCACTGCACCGTCACCAACAGGGAAACCCTCTCTATCAATTCTTCTTGACTCCTTCACTTCCACAATCGGCACCGTCTCCATACTACAATTCCTCACAGCACTGAAGTTATTACCCTCGTGAGGAGGTAAATCGAGATTATCATCACTCAAATCAGCGCCACACAGTGAAGACACGCCAACCCCAACTGCTGCAAGAATCGGCGTTTCACGCACAATCACTGTCAACCCTTGTACCCTAGCAGTAGAGTGGATATGGACGTCACCCGAGCAAGGCCCAAAGCCCGGCGGGTAAGGACTGGAGGAAGAGGATTGGGTATCACCAATCCCACTTGCCCTATCGGGGTCCAAGTGCATCCCAATCCAGTTATTGTTATTAAGCTCTTGCTGGGTTCGGACCCAAGTTCCACATAACTGGGCCTCAATTAGCATAGGATCTGGATTCGGATTTGTGAGCCTAGTTCCCATACCCAAAAGCATATCATCATCACCTTGAGGAACCCATGCATTAAGTAGTCTCTTCGATTCTGCAACCGAATCATATTCAAATTTTGATCTTCCAACGCTCCTTTCATTAGCATTTAATTTTGCATCGAGACCAGAGAGCTGGTCGTCATTTGCATCGTAAATCGGTTCCCTATGATCAGACAACTGAGGATCCTTATCTTCCACTGGAAAAGCCGTCTTTTCACCGTCTGCGTCGCCAAACTCCATAGAAGTCGATTCACAGTCATCCGGATCCCAATTCGGATGTAATTCAATGCTATACATTTTCGGCCCGACTTCTTTTGCATGAACTTCAAATGTTTGATTCTCGATTTTTATCGATATCCACTCGTTAATATGTTCCCATTGATAGGAGTCAATCAGTATTCTTCCAATGGTAAACGATTTTGGCTCCTCTGTCCTGTCATCAAACCTCAGTACTTTGCCCCACAACTTTGCCACATTTTCAAAATTCTCTGGACACCAAAGTGATATAGGCATACCAATCACCTCAATCCACACCCTCCTAGATAAACACCAAAATGTATTCCAATGATTCCTTACTTCATCAAAGACTGAGTACAGAAGTTCATGCTCCATCGCCAAGTCACGAACTTCAGGGTTAGAAAACGTAACCAGGCATCGATAAGGACCTACATCCCTCACTTCAATATCTCCAGGACCCTTCCAATTATCCAATAAGGCATTCATCACCTTCCTCGGTTTAATCGGCTTAACGCACACACCAAAGAGGCTACACTGCAATAATAGTCTCTGGTCTTCTGCCCACATCGCCATGACCTCCTTCCTTCGATGTTCACCAGTAGTATCTCCTTCGTTATGAATCCTAACCTGCTTCCCATTATTTGTGGTCTTTATAACTGGTATCCACTTTTGAAACACTCTTCTCCCATTCTTACTATTGGACGAGGCCCACTCAGTACAGAGTGGCCTTTGCTTCTGGTTTGCCTCCCATCCCCTGTTTTTAGCAGGATTAACTGTTAGTTTGCTTCCCTGCCATTACACTCCATTTGTACTATCCATGGCTTTCAACGCATCATCACGTTCCTTGAACGTGACAAACGCGAATGTTCCTTGTTTGTTCTATCTATTCTTCTTGGATACAAAGATATCGACTATAAAGTCATTCCTCCCAAAAAGCTTGTACAACTCCCTCTTCGTTATCTTTTCCGGCAGACCATCTACAAACACTGCATGTGTTTGCACCCTTCCATTTGGATGCGGACCCCAGTAACCCCTCCTCCAAGCACCTTGTGCACACCCATCCCCACTCTCCCCCTTGTAACTTCCTCCGGCATAGCCAGATACTTCACCGTGTTTCCCTCTCTCAACTCTCCACCGCCCTCTCACTCCGCCCCTCATTAAGTATTGGAATTTCTCTCTCATGATGATAAAAGTGATATAACTTAATGGGAAATTTTGTTTTTTTTTTTTAAATATGATTGGAAGGACCATTTAAAAAAAATAAACGGTAGGGATGATTTTTGAAAAAACAAAATCTTAGGAACAATTTTGATTTTCGGTCAAAATCATATGGATCAAAATAATACTTAACATTGTTTTTTATTATTTCTATATCAAAAGTGTCGTTCAACAAGCTAAGAATAACAAAAATGTCGCTCGGCCGCTTCCTTGTATCAACCAAACAACCATTTTCGATTTGCTAATTGAATTAAGATTTTGAGATCGATCCGACTTAATCCATGAGATCCCTTCAATTTTTCGTCCTCACTTAACTTATATCTTTTTATGGAGAAATTCTTCATGACCAACAAATTTAATTTAATGTATTTAGCAATATATTTATATATAGTAAGTTTAAAAATTATGTATGCAAAATATAATAAGTATGGGTGCAAAAGATGATAAATGAATGTATAAATTACATAATTTATGGTGAAAAATATTTACTAGTTACATGCTGGTTAGAAATAATAAATTCTAATGGCCATGTAGCATTGCTCATATATATGTTTGTCGCTGTACTACATGCCATGATTAGAGTTTTAATAGGCGCTATGTACAGGAGCTTGCTCTTGATAAGCTTGATCCACACATTTAAAAATCAAGAAAAATGACATATATACTTTTGAGTTTTTAAAATTCGGACAAAATTACCTTTGAGCTTTGAAAAATACATAATGGTCCCTCACCTCTTGAAACGGCGTACACATACGTCATTCCGTTGGTCTGCTCGTCCAAGATGTGACAATATCTGCTAAAATGGATGAAACAGGCTCCATCTGTTCGTAATGACGCCAATGTGGCATCTAGATCTTGTAAAGTTGCAAAACACTTGCGTTTTGAGGATTTCGGTGTTGCCCTAGATAATTTCTTCAAATTGGGAATCGTCCCCCTCCCAATTAAATTGATTACCCCTGTTCTGACAAAAATGGAGAGCAATGAAAGTTAGGGTTTACGGTTTATGATTTTCTTCTGTTGTACATTCTTCAAATTAAGCCCCGTTGTTGATTGATATTTTCAATTACATAATTGTGTGTAGTAATTCAAGTGGTGGTAAAGTTATGTACATGATTTAGGTGAACATCTCCCACTACAAGATCTTTCTCTGGTTGGATAAGCGCACTGCAAAGTCAGGAATAGAGAATGATGAATGATCTGGTAATGGAGATGAAGTTGTGAAAGAGCATTTCTCAACGATTCAAGTGAAAAAGAAGGTGGTTGATGTAGAAAATGGGGTGGCTGGGATGGAATAAATTAAAAAGGGAACATTAATTTGTGGCTAATTGTTCTGGATTTTATTGTTATTTGTGTCATTGGTGCTTAAATAGTTGATGTATGGTAATATAATTTGTTACGTAATAAGCTTTTGATGTTTAGAAGACCTAATTTGAGAAAAAGAGGGGATGCTTGTATGTTGCATGACTGATATATTCAATATATTTGTACCGCATGAATCTTAAATTTGGGACATTTTATAATCTAACTTGAAATGAAATGTAATTATTGTACTTGGTCTAAATGAAATATAACATGCATAAGTTTTTTGATAATAAAAATCATCAAATTTATAAAAAAAAAAAAAAAAAAAAGCCTAAGGACCAAA